>OMLM01005124.1:10681-29556 GCA_900302695.1 Helostoma temminkii
GAGTGGCTGTGTGGCTGTTAGTATTCACTTTTATATGACAAAGCAAACACAAAGAAAAGAGAAATTGAATCTCTTGTTTGTACAAGTTGAGTTTTTCAGGTACAGAATCTTTTAATAGCTCTATTGTTAAAATATTTTTATACATAACCATGTTTACAAAACCTGTAATTGCATCTCACTTCAGCAGAAAACCGTGTCTCAGCTTGTCATCTGGTTCCTGCACAAATCGCGAAGCTCCGGTGTAAAAGGCTCTGCCAGCGACTTCCACTACTACAGCTCTGAAGTCTCCACACTTCGTCTCCTGAACACAAACACACAAAACTGATTTACGGACATGCCTCAGTGAAAGCAACTTGTAGGGTGCACTTTTCTACAAAAATATTTAATTTTAATTTCATTTAATTCTAAGGGTTTGTGAAAGTGTTTCAGCTGGCTGGATCACATATAAATGTTATGATTATGTACACCGCTAAGAAAACTTAATGAACAACAACACTAAGAAGTCAGGATATCAGGATATGATTCACTAATAAATCTGCATAGAACTAGAAAATATTGTGACAGCACAAAGAAAATCTGATCTGTAATGGATGGATTGTTCTACTATAAATATTAGTCTTCAGAGAATTTGTTTTTTATTTAGTAGCAAAATAATCTGTGCTGAAACACAAATTCATAAAAGGATCTGAGTCCACCTGAAGAGACAAATACAGGACATTATGTCAAGTTGCTCCTGACCACGTTTTGATCATGAACAAGCACCAAGAAACCTTATCAGCACATGTGCAGTGAGCACGAACAGCTCATAGACCTGAAGAGTCGACCATCGAGAGATATAAAGTAATGAGTAAAGTAGAGTCAACTACACGGAGACAACAACACAAAATTACTAATGTGCAAATAAACAATGTAGCGATTAAAATCTACAATTAGTTAAATCACATAAAAAGGAAAATTTAACACATTTTTATTAACGTTTCCCTCTACGAAGTTTGTGCCTCCGTAAAAAGTATCTAAACTTCTCCCTGCACAACTGGTCTCAGTCTGGACCTGGACACAACAAAACACAGGACGAATCCTCAAAAATGACACAAGTACCTCAATAGCTTTTCCTGTAAACTGGGATCCAGTGGCTCCACTCTGAAAGGTCCTGGTCTGGTTAAGCTGGATGAGACCTTTGTGGTACTGAAGAGCCACTCGAGCTGTAACACCTGAACCAGTGGGACTTCGGTCCACCTGAGAACACAGCATTTAGACCAGTTAAAGTCAGGACAACACACTAATAAACCAGACTACATGTGGAATAGACTGGACAGAATTAATGCTGATGATGCTCTCCAGTTTCAGGTAACTCTCCTAAAGTGTCAATGACAACTCACCTGTGCTTCTGCGAACACACAGATGTTGGCCGTGGGATCAGAGGAAAAATCATCTTTGCCATCTGTGAGGATGGTGCCATAAAGGAAAGCCAGATCATCGCTGGTTGGGTGGTGCAACTTAACCTAGCAGAGACAAAAATGTCAAGTCTGGAAAACCTTGAGCCCTGAACAAACTGTAGCAGCGACCATGAGCCAAGTTTAATCACCCAGCATCAGTACATCAGTTACTATACTATATTACTATAATATACTTAATATATACATATTTTTGGACATGCACTATCTTCACATAACACCATATTACCAGATATTTTTCTCGTACCTTATAGTGACTGTTAACAAAGACTAATGGAAATTGAATTAATAAGAAAAGTTCACCAGATGTTCTGTGTAAATCACATTAGACTAAAATGAGGAAAATGCAAACATCCTGATTCAGACACACTGTCCCTCTAAGTTTTGCAATAAATATACTAATTATAGTAATTCCACACAGGCTCTTATTTCCTGTCAACTCCACAAAATGAACTTCTCACCTGAGATTTGACAGCTTTAGTCACGGCTGTAGCAGCATCCACCAGATCTCGAGTCCTGGACCTGTTCACATCCAGACCAAACCTCTGGGCATTCACAAAGGCATAAAAGGCTCCTCCATAGCTGACATCAAGCGTCACATCACCAAATCCCTCCACCGTCACCGTCACATCTGATGAAAAGTCTTTTATTTAATGCTGCACAGTATAGAAACGTCTGGAAACAGTTTGGTTTCAACACAAAACTTAAAAACATAAAGGTGAGCGTCGTACCTGTTGCGAACGCAAACGCTGGCACACTGCGAAACCTCACGCCTCCTGTTTTACCATCAGAATACTCAACAAACGCCTGAACCAGGCCACAGGGACAGTGAATGTTCACTTGCGTCTCTGGTGACTGTGGTTCTTTCACCAGTTTGTAGTCCACAGCGAAGCGTCCGAGTGCAATGACGGCGTGTCCACACATGGTGCTGTAGCCCTCGTTGTGCATGAACAGCACCCCCAGGTCCGCCTCAGGTATCTCGCTGTCCACAAGCAGAGCCCCGTACATGTCGTAGTGTCCCCGTGGCTCATACATCAGCACCCTCCTGAGGTGGTCCAGATGTTCCCGCACGTAACGACGTTTGGACAGCACAGTTTCACCTCTGACCTCTGGGTAGCCGCTGAGGACGATGCGTAAAGGCTCTCCACCTGTGTGCATGTCCACCACAGAGATCTCGTCTCCCTCGTGAGGTGGAAGCTGCACGTCCATCTCAGTGCTAAAGATACACTGAAAGCAAAACATGAGTTACCTTCATTATTTTCCTACACACAATATTAGTCAGTGAATTTGTGAAGGAGTAAATGTTTTAATTCAGTGGATTGTCACGGGGCTTGGTACAATTTAAGCACATTACAAAATTATATATTTTAATACTTTTAATAGTTAAAATACTATTAATATAAACATTTGTATGGGTTTTTTTTTTCAATGAACTTAAATTAGCCACATGTGTCATGTGTCTCAGTGATTCATGATGAACTGGTGTGGTTACTGGGCCTTTATTCCACTGTGCTGGAAAACTGCCTGACTCCAGTTTTAATGTGGTAATTTGTATAAAAGTACTTAATTAACTTTGTTGGGGTTTTGATTTACTTGAAGTAATAAGGTTCCTTTTCCTCCACTTATTTCACAGCTTTAGTTACTAGTTACTTTGCAAATGTTGGTTTTTATTTTTATACAAAATATACTGTAAATCAACTAATAAAATATCCTTTATTTAAATCCTGGAAGTACATACAATACTTCAAATTAGAGATATTTGACCCTTTTTTTATCATCTTTTTTAATAATTTGCTAGAAAACTCCTATTTTCTTTGTATGCAGTTTACAGCTACAAATGTGAGACAGCTTCATAACTCTCCTTATGAAAACAAAGTTTCACTGTATCACCAAATATTTTGTTTCTGTTAACTATAGAGTTGGTTTTGAATAAAACAAATTTTAAATAATATCCTCAGAAAGTAATTGTCTCCTTGAATTTGAACATGCATGCACAGAACTAAACATTTACACATTTACATTTGTGGATATTTCACCCACATTAATTACACGCATCTCTAGTTCTTAACATTTTCCAAACATTTTTGTAAAATTCAAAACTTCGTTATCAGTAGGTTTCATGTATTTCCATAAATAACGTTCATGGGGACAAAAATAAATAAACCTCATTTAGGGTTTGTTCATTTGAAAGAAACGTGGATGTAGAAACATGTAGCTGGTGAACTCCCTGTCAGTCCACTGTGACTGGAAAAGTTACTCAAGAATTTATTACTGGTCGGCAAATCATTTTCATTCACTGAACTTCGGTCAAAGTAAACTTAATAGTAAAATAAGGATTTTTAAAGTTATGTGCTTCAGGTAAACCGAATGGAAGAAAACATTCACAGGACAACAGTGTAAATCTGTGTAGCGTGTGAAATCTGCTGTACAGTAAACGCTGCAAACATCTATCCACGTTTAAATTACTACAACTTCGCAAAACATCACATTTACCTGGTTTCAGTTCGGTGTTTTGATTTCAAACTTCTGCAGACTTCAGTCTCGCTGTGTCCTGTTACTGCTGGTTTGTGCTTCTCACACTGAAACAGGACTTTAGTGCCTCCCTGTGTCCTGGAGGCCTGTGACGTGTATTAACCGTATGTGATTCATTGATATTATGTCAATTAAATCTAATTAATGTTTCCTGTTTGGCTCCATCATCATATATTGAAAATAAAATTAAATAAAGTCAGGTTACAGGCTCAGACTCACCTGGTACTTACCTGCTGCTCATACTCACAACAGCATACGTGTGAAAGATGAACACAGACTGAACAGCTGGTGAACAGGTTTCATTATTCATTTCACTGTTGACAGGTTCCCTTGGACACATGCAAGGTGATTTCTGTATCTAATATAAAATACTGCATCAGTTAACATGCTGACATCTTTACAGTTCATACTCAGATAATCTGCAGCCACACAGAAAATTAGAAAACATCTTGACGTAAGTCCACAAATGCAGGTTCATTCAGATTTGTCTGGCAGCATGTAGTAACCCACCAATCTGTGATCCAAAACATAATATTATCTGGTCTTAATGTAGGCAAAGACAAAATGCTGAAAAAAATACTGAAGTTCAACATAAGAACAGATATACCTGAGCAAGAGGCAAATTTACATGAATAAATATAACGTTTGCTCCAATTACCCTTGAAATATTAACATCAAAATGAAATTAAACTGCCATTATTGCATTCTGATGTTGTTATACGTGCACAGGAATGAGGCTAAAATACAAAAAAAATCAAATCAAAATCAAACAAAATCAATGCAAAGTGCATTTTTAACACGCTCAAATGAGAAAACATCATTTTTATTATCATCCAGATCTGTCATTATATAGTTTTGTGTGTGTGTTTATTTGTTTTTATCCTGTGAAAATAAAAAAATAATGACAAATGAAGAAACATATTAACATTTGCTGTACTATAAAACATATACTCAAAAGCAAACCATGAACAGCTGAATGTGTCTCATCAAAACAGGCCTGAGTGAGGCTTTATTATTGTAAGGCACGTTCTGTTACCTGACGTTACTGACTCTAAAGGTAGTCGCTACTCTAAACTCGAACACTGTGGCTTTTGTCCAGAGAATCAAGTTACGGCTGATGAATCTTTTTGGTTTTTGCCTCCCTATGGTCATTAACATCCAGAAAAACAGTCCAGGAAGATTATGAAAATGACAAAATAACAACAATACAAAGTAATTTACAAAACAAGAGCTGTCATAAGATTATTAAACATACGATACAGACGCGTGACAAATTATAGGAAAAACTGACGTATAGTCTTTTAATAAGTATAACTAACCCTGCACTGACATGTTCTTCTGGTTTTTCTTTCAGGTTTTTTCCTTTAATTTGTCACGTATCTGTCACTATAATATTTGATTTACAGCACCATAAACTGCCTCATAAGTTAAAGACTATTGGAAAAATAACCTGGGATTTTAGTGCTATGGCAACTGCATGCAGTGTTCAGTGCAGGAAAGGAAAGGATGTGCGTCTCCAACACTTGAGTCAAAAAGGTCCATCATCTGTTTTCGGTGTGACAGGTCTGGAAGCAGCGACTGAGTCTTTGATTCTTGTCTTCGAAGACGTCGTCGGTGGCAGCGAGAGCCTTCTTTTAATCGACAGCAGCCTGAGGATCTCGCTCACCTGAGACTCGAGGACAGACAGCCGGCCGCTCAGGATCTGAATGTCCCCCTTCAGCTCCAGCTTGGCCTCCTGCAGCGCCGCCTGAAGGAGCGCTTGTTCAGACACCGGCTGCACAAAACCATGTTTGAGGGAGACCTCGCTATCGACACCCTGAGTGTGCTCGAACGGACTTCTCTCAAGAGGGCTCTTTTCCATCGGGCTTCGCTCGAAGGAGCTTCTCGAATCTCCAGCTCTGTCGATACGTAGATCACTCTTTGTAATGCCACTGTCACAGGAGTCAGTTTTGTGTAGGATGCTTGTTTCTTCACCTGCTTCTCCCGCACTGTTTCCACCCACCTCCCCACCTTCCTCTGAACTGTTGGCAGCTTCTATCTGTTCGGAGGACTGTGACCCTTTCGGCCACTCCTCTGCCTTCTGCGTCTGCTTTTCTTGCTCAACTGCAGGAGGTGCAGGCGCAGCAGAAGTGGCATTTCTAAACTTTGCCCAGCCTCTAGCACCTCTTCTGCCTGTGACGCCACCTACAGCTCCCTCTCCACCTGCACCGCTGCCCTGAGAAAGGTTGTTAACCCTCTGACAAAGCTGTGTCTCTGCACAAAGCCTTGATACAGAATCCCCAGCCTCTTGTGTGCAGTTCTCTGACTTTTCAGTGTGGACAAATGCTTGTGCAGAGGCCGCCACGCTACCTCCGCTCCCTGCGCTTCCTCCTCCCGGACAAAGTGAAATTTTGCACACAGAAGAGTTCTGCTGCTGAGAAGGTGCAGACTGACACTGTGAGTAAGAGTTTGAGTCGCTGTGCTGCTGCTGCTGCGGCTCAACCTGCACACAGTTGTGATCACAATAAGCATCTCCCGATGTTTGAACATCTCTCTGCTGTCTGAACCTCTGGAACAGCTTGCGGACTGGATGGTCTTCAGGAATGGAGAGAGACACCTCAGTCTTCTGGCGCTCCTGCTCCCTCTTCACATCAGCAATCTTTCTGAAGATAACCTGCAATAAAAACCATCTGTGCATTAAAACTGTGATTCATAATTACATTAGTAATTTTACTAGTAGTAAGCTACATGTAAGGCACATTGTGGATGTAACAATGTCTATACAGCATGTAATGCATCATTAAAGGAAAACCAGCCAGAGCTACTTTATAACTTAAAATATTTATGACTAAAAGCAGCAATGCACAAAGGAAACCATTAATGGAGCAACAATGTGATGACTGAGCAATATCCAGAGTTCCTGTATTCATTTACAAGACCAGCTTTTTCAGCATCTTGCTTATGTTTCTCACAATGTAATCTATGTTGTAAAAGGACACGTGATAACATTAAATTCAATTCTCCCCAGTCTTTATGAAACTGCAAAGAACAACGAAGCACTGCTGCCGTCCTTTTGACATTTACATTGACAATTAAAGTCCTTTTCCTGAGGGTAGAGATCAAATCTTATAATTACAATATACAGGCATGTTTTCAAAGCTGCACAAATTAGTAATAGATTACTTTATTTTCACTAAAGAGATTATAAGTGTGTGGTAATAAATTTCCTTCAAATTAAAAGTGTGTGAACTCAGTATGTGTGATTATGTAAGTGCTTGTATATCGGATCTGCAACAGACTAGAAAAGTCACAGGGACAATTAGAAACTATAAGTTAAAAAATCATTATAAAGCACAGACAAACCCTTCATGTTTCTATAAACACACACATGATGTGTCTGCATTTGCTTAGTTGATTTTGGGAAGAGCTACAAAAGTACAGAGATTTAGTACAGTACAGAGTACACAGAGAGTAAAGTAGAAGTCTGATGATTCCTTAAAAATCCACATTTTATTAGAGAAAAGATTCTTCTTTCAAACCTACTGTACCTGCATCATTTCATATAAGCTGCTCCTACAAGACAAACATGGATCAGACTGACTTTAAGGAGAATATCCATTAGGATTTTACATAATGTCAATGTTATATATTATATGGCTTGGAAAGCAATTCACAAAACCCTTGTCACACATTGGTCATTTAGTAGAAGGTCGTGGTTTTGCATATTTCTATTTTACAAGTAATGGTCAGTGATTGAAAAACTCAAATGTTATGTTGATACTTTGTAGTATCTACTTGTATTTTCTAACTTCGTTTCAATTCATAATTGAAGCTTCGTGGTGTTTACACTGACAAAAGACTTTTAATGGCTGCACATCAATTTTTAGACTGAAAAACTGTAAAAAAAAAAAAAAAAAAAAAAAAAAAAAAAAAAAAAAAAAACTAAAGTCAAAAAATGAGTGAAAGAAAGAAAGAAGGACGTGAGAAGCTGTAAAGTGAGTATTTCAGTACCCGTTTTCGCAGGTTGCAGGTGAGGATGAGGTTACGGGAGAACGAGTTGGCGAATGCTGTGTAAAACTCCAGCACCTTCATCAGAGCCTCTCTCCTGATGACGTGCAGATCACAGTAGGTCAGAGCTCGAACATTAGCACAAGCTCGAGCAGGTGTGGTCTCTTTCCAGAACACGTCTCCAAACACATCACCTTTACCTGCATGGAAACACATGGTATCAGGTTGTAGGTACCCAATCTGATGTGTGTGGTAAAGGTTTGAAGACAGAAGAGGTGGAAAATGGGCTGAAGCAAACATTCAGAACTTGAAATGTCACCAAAACTTGGTGACACTGCGTTTCGTTACCTAGTATAGCGATGACCTCATCATCCTGGATGACCTCAAGTGATCCGGAGACGACAAAGCAAAGGGTGTCTACGCTCTCTCCGATATGGAAGATGAGGTCTCCGGGTGCACAGTGTGTGGTCTGAAACTCCACAGCCAGAGAGCGCAGGCAGCCGTCGCTGGCCAGACGAAACGCCGGGTGGTCGTTGAACACCTGTCTGTTCAAGTGCACGCAGATATCTGCGCGCATGTCTTTGGGACAAATTGCGAGAACCTGCGGTAAAGCAGAGCAGTCGATTTGTCATTCAGGGAACATGCATGATTGGTTTGTGACCTCTGAGACTCGTTTTGTTCACATCAGCACCTTTCAGCCACCATATGCATTTTTTATGATACTATCAGTACTTACCTCACAACACGTGTGCACTACAAACCTTTAAACCATCAGTGAACCGCAGTACAATGTGACATTAGTTAAACACCAGTGACCAGTAATAACACTGCTAGTACCTTATCTGTGTCAATGCCTTTAGACATGGCCCAGGTGGAGACGATGAAGTCCATGACCCTCTCACTCAGACCTTTGGGAACCTGATAAAGTTTGAGGAAGTCACGGACATTGTTGAGCATCTCGTGGTATCGGTTTGTGTTGGTGTACATCTGTTGGAAGATGGTGGTGACATTTCCAAAGATGGTCGCATACAGCAGCGCTGAAAGCAGAGGTGAAGAGGAATAACAGATGTTTTAATGGGGGAGAAAAACCTCTAAGACTGACAAAGTGACAATGTATGCTTACTTAAAGGATTGTTTATTTTTCCTTAAACACATACAGTGCATAATTAATGGATAACTATATATATTTTTATGTAACTGGAAACATATGATCCTTTTAAGACAGAAATAAATGATTGGTTTTCATGTTTTCAGTTATATTTTAGACGGTTTGTAATTACCTATAATCCTCCATCCATTTACTATAAGTAAATATTACCTATTCAATTAAAATGTTATTGAAATAGCCTTAAAGTATTGCAGACCATAATTTATCTGTTATTTATCCCTTCACATTTTTTCAAAATAAAAGTTTATAAAGTTCTGACATCTATTAAAATACTTACATTTTTAATCAATGAATACATTTTACTCCATTAATTAGCTCCTCAAATCGTCCTCTTATACTGTACGTTAATGTGAATTTTTATTTATAATTTTAACATTTACAATGCAAAGAAATAAAAAGAAAAACGTGTGATCACGAGCATAAGGTAAACGATACTTTTTTATTCATGGCTTTATTTAGGGTAAATAATGACATGCCGTTGCATATTTTACTTTACATTAATCTTACATTACCAGAATAACTCACTTCATACACATGCCCACATTTACACGATGAGTGTTGAGTGGAGCCTTTGTAATTTTATTCATAATGCACATTTCCTCAGTAAGTGTACTGCACTGCAGCGCTGCAGTGACCTCAAAGAGTCACTCAGCATCTCCTATCGTGAGGTTTCACCCATTCAAGAGGAACGAGTCGTCTCCAGTCGTCACAGCGGGATCACAGAGGTTAGGATACATATCTAACGTGATGGCTCATTGTCCATTTACCACGCTCAAGCCTGCAGGCAACCTCTACATTTTCTCTATTCATATCTGGCATAATTACTGTATCTGTAGCAGGAGATTTATGGGCCATAATTGAAGCGGACACTTATGTGTGACTGAGTGATCATGTTCATGATCGAGACACCACCACAATAATGGCTGTTTACTTTTGGAAGTACAAACCTTGAAGCGTGGTTGTCACTTTGCGTTTCCCTCACTGTTTTTGTTGCATCATGTTACATGCTGTTTTAGAGGAGGGAGTCGCGAAGGAGGAACTGTAAGCAAAGGCTGACAGTGGAGGCAGTGACACTAAAGGTGAAGCTGTTACTGTAACTGCAGTGGGAGATGACAATAAAACAGATACTTGCTATCTATTTTGATTTGACTTATGTACATTTAATAAAATCAATAAACGAACAGAATTCTATGTGAGAATAAATGAATTGAATCTTCATCACAGGTAGTTTTCTAGTAAGTTAGAAATATGATACTGAAAGACTACTAAGGTAGTTAAGTGTTAGTCAGTTTGCTCAGGTAACACTTAGGAGACTGCAACACCTGAGTCTAAAATCAAAGTCAGACAACATGCAGAATATAAAAAAACCTTGTGAATTTAAAATGAAAATCAAATACAGGACTTATGACTTCAGTGATGGCATCGAATAGCCAAGAATGTGCTGGACATTTGTGAATGAGATAATTATCACGCAGACAACATTTCTGTTACTAGGTGGTGATGAGCAACCTTCAGACAGACCCTCACAGAGCAGCCTGTGATGGGCGCTGAACATGTCACTTTTTATTATCTACAGAGTCGAGTCTTAAACAAACTCTCCCCAGTGGTTCAAACACAAAGACCTCAGCTACATGTGAATTACACAACTGGAGTCAAGAGAGTCTGTGAGTTACCTAACACTGTGGAGGGTTAAGAATTACTGTAGTTATGTACAGAAAACTCAGTGGGTGATTAAAATAAGATTTACAGTAAAAGTGGCGGAAGTTTTGAATTAATTAGTAACTGTACTGCTTATACTGGAACTTTTTAAAAACAACTTCTTCTGCTGTGACAACAGATGAAAACGAATCCAATGGCTAAATCTGTTTTTATCATGATGATGTGAATTTACATGCTCTGGAACAAAACATGCTGAGCACAAGGTAAAGTCACAGCAGAGGTCCCACAAGAACAAATCACTGATTTTTACTGTGACGTAATGTGAAGCACATGGTTGGAATATATTGTTCATCTGCACATATCTATGTATGTAATGTATTATCTTAAACAGATAAAGAGATCATGTTCAAATAGTTATTTGTATTGTTATATTTTAGTTATAGTTTTAAAAAGCATTTAAAGAGCATCAAGTCAAAATGATCCAAATTAGCACTCAATGCTAACAGCTGCTACACCACACACACACCTACATGTGTACATGAGTGTACTTCTTTATTTTACTACTGTATTTGTACAACATGCGATATGTAGCTTCTCTGGCAGCTGTCAGATAGTCAGCAGGGATGTGCAGCACATTATCTTGTCTCGCATGCACTGAAATGCGCCCAGATCGTTTTAGGTCCTGCAAGGTTCTGCTGGCTCGTGTTGAATGGACAAATGTGTGAATGAGGTGAAAACAGCAGGATATCAGGTTTGTTTGGTGAATTTGCAGCTTGTATAATAAACAGCATGTCACTGCTCCTGTTCTCTGCTCTCAACATTACAGTTTACAGTACATTTTATTATATGTGATTTTTTTATTCCTGTGCAGGAACTACAAATTAAATGTTGCATTATAAGGTAATTCTGCCCTGCCTGAGACTGTCCACTGTCCCTGTCAAATATACTAATAAAATAAAAAGTACTGCATGCTACTGCAGTATGAAGCTTCTGTTTCTCGTCCTCTAGTCTCATTTTTTTTTGAACTGTCGAGGTTGTTCTCTTTGTCTACTGCAGAAGAAAAACTGTTTTAAAAGCATCTCTTGAATTCTAATTGACAAAGTGAACTAGTTGGCGCTGGTAGCTGATAAATTTAGAGTTTGTAATATTTTGTCCAAAGCTTAAAAAAAGATCTAAAGCCTTGTGCTAATTGGACGATGTTTAAATGTCTGTGCTCATGTGATAGAGCACACGTTTATCTGTGACACAGTCTTTATAATGTCATCTCCACTTACGTACTGCTCCATTAGCCTACACTATTTGTTATGTAATATCAAACCTTTTAGATCAGTTACCGCTGCAGCTGAAGCACAAAAAAGAGAAAATGTATTTGAACGCGTAAAGAAGATAATTGCGAGTACTTACAGCCCACCATCATCATAGCCACGGAGAAAATCTTCTCTCCATCTGTGGTGGGAGCGATGTTGCCAAAGCCGATGGTGGTGAGACTTGTCATGGTGAAGTAGAGAGAAGAAATGTACAGAGTGTCCTTGTTGGGGCCACCTTCCCACTGGCCTGTGCCACTGGCGTTGTAGCGGTAAGGAGTTCCTATGCTCAGGGCCAGCTGGTAGAGCCAGCTGTCGGTTTTAATGGTGTTGGTGGTCTCATCGATGACCTCATAATCCCCAATGCTGTACCAGATGCAGGCCAGCCAGTGAGCCACCAGGCCAAACACACACACCAGCAGAACCAGGACGGCTGCACCGTACTCCAGGTAGTGGTCCAACTTCCGGGCCACACGTCCCAAACGAAGCAGGCGGATCACTTTTAGGGAGCTGAAGAGGCTGCTGAGGCCCTGTACAGTGAGGCATACAGACACATGCATGATTTATGAAAGTGAAACAATTAGCTGAAAATCCACATGCAACTAATGTCATAATTGTGGAATTATTTTATCTAGAAAATACCCCAAATCCACCAGTTCCAGTTTGTCATGTAAATAGTTATTATTTTTTATGATCTTTAATAAAATTACTAAATAAATATGAGTTTTACGCTGTTGTTCAAACAAAACAGACATACATGTTTGCTTGACCAAATTATTATAATTATTAATAAGAAAACCACTGACAGATTAATGGATAATGCAGATAATGCTCCATAAACATGGCTGAACAAACACTTTTTTCACACTTTAAAAACGATCCATCCTCCTGTTCTTTAAAATCTGATAAACGTTGTGTTTATATTATTATGTTTATATTTTAAATATCCATACAGCAGTGACTTAACAAAATAAATGGTTACCTGGGGGCAGTAGAAACTATCAGATATGTTAACAAACAGCTACCTTTTTACACATCCAGAGGACACGAGCATGAGTAACATTTGCTAAATCCGACTGCACTATTCACTCCCATTTTAGCTCTGTTTTGGTCTCCACCATCTCTCTGTTTCTTGCTTCACTAGGTTCAGACAACTTTCAGAGTTCAGCATTCTGTGGGTTTTAATAGATTTTTACTGAAAACAGGCAGTACCTCTTTCTTAGCAACATGATTCATCTTATAGTATTAAAATATTGATTATAGCAGCTTTAAAAGAAAAATAAAAAAATTGATTTACTGGTAATAGAGAGTCTTCTGTCCGTGTAGTATTTCTGTGGAAAGATTCTCTGAGATGACTTGTTGGAGAAGTAGAAGTGATGGCATTCTTCATGAAAAGCAGAAATATTTTAATATTTATTTCCAGATATAAATGTCATCGTCCACTTAAAGTCTGAAATTCACTCACCTCATCTACATGTTCAAAGGCATTGATGATATCATAGGGCAGACAGGACAACAGATCAATAACAAACCACGTCTTCACGTAATTCATTCGTATCAGCTTGGCGTCTGAAATGACCTCTCCAGCAGGCCCCACAAATGTTGTGTGGAAGTTGAGCACAATGTCAATCAGGAAGATGACGTCCACAACGCTGTCCAGCACCAGCCACGCCAAGTTGTTCTGCTTGGTCCTGAAGGAAACGTTGTAGGGCACCATGATGGCGGTGTAGAAGGTGAGGATGAGGATGATCCAGTCCCACGTGGTCTTGAAGGTGCAGTAGTGGAGGATAATGTGTGGAGGGGTCTTTGGAGCCTCCTGTTTGTACTGTGGCAGAATGTCTGATCCCAGTTGTAGAGCCTTTGTACAGAGAAGGAACACAATGAGAAGAATGAATGTTTAAAAAGTGTGAAGGAACATCACTCTCATCATAAAAGCTTAATAAAATAAAAATAAAAATGTGATGATGAAGCAAAATATGTAAATGACACATAACCGATATTCACCTTTAACATGCTTTTTTTCCCAAACTACTTTAGTTATTGAGTGTCTACATTTTCAGGAATGTCCTTCATTAACCTGGTATTATGGTATTATGGGTATTAAATGGTTGTTGACATTCAAATATGTATGTACAGTAAGATATCAACAATACATTTAAAGACTGTTCACAATCAGATGTTGCATTCAATTTCAAGTATATTAATGTTAATGCTGATTCAACCCGAGTTATTTTTAAATAAAATATTCTGATATTCTCATTTGGACCTGCTCACCTCAGCCAGTCTCGACGGCTTGTGGCTGACCTCAGTCTTGCTCAGTGGTGCTATCTGCTGCACCAGGTTGCGGTTGTTGGTGAGAGCTCGTGTGAGCCTGGCAAACTTTGTCCATCCCGCTCAGAGACAAAACGTCAGATCATGTTTATTACGCCATACAGTAACACACGACATCCACAAAATGTTCCATCCAAATATGAATTTTTTATAATTTGCATTTTAAAATCAAAAATAATGTTTTGAGTGCAGTTGCAGCTGCGGTGCCCAGTTCACATCTACTTTGTAATACTGAAGGATATACCTGTATTAAATGCAATACATTTCAGAAAGACAATTTAAGGAATTGTGTTTGTAACATATTTGCTGTTTAGGCTTAAATGTTGCGAAGTGTACATGAAAATGTTTATGCTAAAATGGTACATCCATATATTTCCTCCGTGTATAATTAGTTTTTTTATGCATGTACCTTCCTCTGGTCTGAGAGTCCTTTGTTTCCGCCTCATGCATGTAAAAGACTTAACAGCACACTTAATCCCCACGGACATGGCACTGTGGAGACCCACAGATACCAGCACTCACTGACCCGCACACATAACACCTGGACGGCTGTACTGTACGTTACATACCAAGACACAAACATCTGTTAAGTCACAGCCACTCGTGTTTGAGACTTTAGCTGCACTGCACCGTCCTATGTCCAACGTCATGTTCAGACCCTTTGCTATAAATGCAAGTGAATACAGGTCGAAACCATTTACAATATGAACTTTCTCACCTCTTGTCGATTCATCCTCAATGGGCTGTTTGAAAAGTGTAATGTCTCTGAAGGTACAGAGGAAAAGCACCACTTTGTCATTTTCATTTCTGATCGGAGCCACCTGCATGTAAAGCCATATTGGTGTTCCTGCAGGAATCAGTTCAAATTGGTTTTGTTTGAAAGTGTAATTAAACAATTCATGTCACAATTACTGAATGTGTTAGTATTTCTCTTATCCTGCATATGATGATTCTAGTAAAACAATACTAATACTCACTGTTCTTGGTATAGAGCAGCACCTCGTAGAAATTGGACTCATAGTTGTTAAACGTTTGTCTGATCTTGTCTATAGTCTTCTTATCAGTCAGGTCACCATACATGAAACTACAAATACAGAGCAAAGGGAAAAGTCAAAAGGAAGCGAACTGAAAGCAAACGTGGAAGAAATTATAATATTTTCTAATTTTTCTTAAATATTGCAGTTGTTTAGTGGTCCCACTTTTGCGGCAGGGTTTAGCCCCAGCTTACTTGCACGTGCTGCTCTTGTGCATGACTTCAGCTCTGTGGTAACCAGACAGCTTGCAGAATCCATCATTACTGTACACAACTGGCCACTCCACAATCTGCGCATTTCCCAAAAGAAAGCTGGTTTCTGAAAACAAAAATCAATATCAATATTGCTGGACCTGTTAATGAGCTTGTTAATAACGGTTTTGTCTTTGAATGTCACGGTATCTTTAATGTCATCATATCTGGAGTTATTGTGTTGCCACTGGAGCAACTATGATAAACCAACAGACAAATAAATGTTGGGTTAAACTGGACATTTCGTAGCTTGTTTTTAAAAGATTTCTATAAATCATGTTTATTCGCGTGTGTGAATAAAACACAGCTCCAGCAAACATATATTTCTACCTGAAATATTAATTCAAACCAGTATATAAAATGACAGATTCCATATATAATGTAAAAGAGAAGTGACATCATTGACAACAATAAGACAGGTGCATTGTCAGAACCAGTTCTTGATGTTCCACCTTTAATGCAGATTAAATATTAATAGTAGTTTTCCAGCTTTACCACCATTTAAACAGAGCTGCAGTCTCTAGAGAATCAGCTGAGGATATTTTCTACATTTTAAAATGCACAATCTCCCATTGAAGTCAAACTTAAAGTATTTGCAGATTTATCTTCAACTGAATCTTTGGCATTTCGATGTGTTTATATATTTTAATAGGTGCTTCCACTCTGCAAGCTTCTCCAGAGAAAGTCAAACTGTGAACTGTTAGTATCGATTGTTCTGCTGAGACAAGTTTAGCTTTCTGATACCAATACACCACTCGATAACACACAACAGTAACAGAGGTAACACACCATGAAGTGTGCCAAATCATATTATGCACCCTAAAAGTATGAGAATTCATGTTGTCATATTCACTGTCTCACTGTCACTGACATTTACACCAGCATCTTTACATCTGCAGCGGTGTTTTATGTATTTGTCATGCACATACAAGAGCCTCACATGCTCCTAAAGACACAACAAAAACTGCAGTGGATGATTTGTCAGACATAAACATAACTTATATTATTTAACAGTAAGTATTGCTATTAGCGGCCATTAGCTCTTAAATCGACATGTAGAGAGCAATAAAGCACAAAATGGACCAGCTCTCACTGTCAGTCTGATTTAAAAACAAACACAAGCTTTTCTCCTCAGACAGACCAGTGACCTGCCTGTTTCTGTTTCTGACTGTATTCAGATATGAAGGAATCAGCACGTGTCTTCAATGATTTACTGATTTTATCTTTCTGTTCCAGGGAATTTGGTTATGGGAATTTCTGCATAATTCATCAGCACACTCACATCATGGAAAACTGTGTAAATTAAAATAATTAGAAAATGTCGATTAAAAGCCATATAAATAATATTATATGGCTACTTTATCATCTCAGCCCTGTGTGTACGTTCAGCCTTGTTTGACAAGTCGCATCAACATCCATTAAGTCTACATTTCAGATGAAAACTCACCGCTGGAGCGTCGGACAATATTTTCCAGAAAGGTGTTCTGCGGAGCGACCAGTCCTCTCTTGCCCCCATGCATGATGAGGGATCGGGACAGAGACTTGGTGCTGCTCGGTGGCGCTGATGTTACTTCTGCTGAGCGCTCTGATGAAGAGTGTGGACTTTCACTGTCAAGTCCACCAGAATGATAAGAGGCATATCCGGACTAAGGTTGAAAAAAAGCTCAGGGTGGAAGGTTTTTGTGCGTGTAAGCTCAAAGTGAAAACTACTCACTGAACAAATTGTAATTACCTGAAAATCCTGAAAATGTCACTTTTACAACCACACCAATCTGAGCTTATGAAATCACAGACCTGTAGGTATAACAAGTTACAGTATAACAAGATATACTGAGTTACAAAACTTGTATGGATGACGATCAGTGTGTAGAAATGATGTGTGTCATTGGGCGTAGACAAGAACCCCATCAGATTACTTACTATAAAAAAGAAAAAAAAAACCAATCGCGATGCTTTTATTTTGAAAGAAGCCCGTTAGTTTCCCAATGTAATTAAAGTATTTTCATATTTTCACTCAGGGTTCTCAAACCTGCACATTTATTTGTTATTAAATTATAAATGTATACATTATGGGATTTATTTGCATTAATTTTGCCATAAAATAATAATAATACACTAAGTGGTAATATATATATATAAAAGCAAATAAGCAAAATGACTGTCAGATACAAATTTTTCACTTTCTCATACAGATACAAAGTATAGAGGGAATGTTGATGTATGATTTAAGAAAGAAACACACAGGTTAGTGAGACATTACACTGATACAACAATCACTATTTAATAGCCTACAATTATACATGATAAAATACAAAACTAACATTTGTACACAATTTACCAATTTATGTTTTGAGATACTGTGAGTGGAAAAGATATAAACTCACTTAACAGAAACTGACTGATGAACACCAGACGTTATTAAATGATACATACAAAACTCCTCTGTGGAAACAGATGTTAGATGACAGTAACATTGTAGGCTTTTGATAACCACTTATAACTTCATCAATGACTCAGCGGGCTATTACTTTATACTTTTTATGATATTAATCTTTTTTCATCGTAAAATTTCCATGGACTTCAATGGGAGTCATCGTTCACCTTCCCATGTATTTTCATGTATCATCATCGTTTAGCATACAAACGTCATTTTATCTTTAAATGGGTCTTTCCAATTTTTATCAACTTCTTCATATCTGTGTTGCTCAGAATCTATATACTGTAGTAAATGTGTTGCAAATGTGACACCATTAATTAAATGAGGAAGAGATTCTGGTAAAATATCTGTGGATAGACTTGTGGAAAGTACACAGCACTAAACATGGGGCTGATTTTAACTACTGGATTAATCCATGAACTAGATGAGGCAATTTCTAATGAAATGTTGAGGAAGAGATGCTGATCATATGACATCTGACATATAATCATTCCAATGTAAGTCCAAGTCCATCACACTTCTGGGATATCAACCTGTCCAGTTAGGAAGCAACACTGATTGTGAATCAATTTCACCTGCCGTTGTGCAAATGGAACAGACAACAGGTGGAAATTAGAGGCAATTAGTAGTAGTAAAGGAATGGTCTGCAGGTGGTGGCCACAGACCATTTCCCTGTCCTCATCCTTTCTGGCTGATTTTTGGTCACTTTTGCATTTAG
>OMLM01005125.1:7523-44880 GCA_900302695.1 Helostoma temminkii
AAATTGCAAATAAATAAATAAAATTAGGTGATATCTTACAGTGGAGTTAAGCATAATTTCATCTGTGGCACACAGGCATGTACAGTTTTGGCCCAGTGTGTTTTTTTTGTGTAATACAGTATGTGACTTTAAATAGTAGAATAGATAAAATTGCAATGGGCAAAAACTGACCTACAGGACTGTTTGCTACAAAATTGTCACTGCAATCAATTTTCTTGTTGTTCATTTGTCGTACACTTGTACACTTTTATTATCCTTGTCCTTGTTCAATGTGGAGTACACGGTGATAACAACACTATGAGGATTGATGACTCATAAGACTAAAGACTAAAGCCACTTTTCTCCAATTTTTACTACAATCCACTTACTTATAACTACTTGTAAGCTCTGCAAATAAACATTTCTGGAGGAACAGGGCAATGTTTCCTAATGCAGGTACAAGGGTCGAAACACTTTTAACTAGGGTTTCAGCCATTGATTAATATAGTAACTGGGTATACTATTGATTAATCCAGTGACTAATGAAGTAACACTGTCTTGGAGGCTTTGTGGTTTTATAGAAGGCAAACCAGCAGACAGGATGTTTGGAACAAGAGTCAAGACAGACCAAGGTCCTGCATGGGTCCAGTTCTGCAAACCTACACGCTCAAAGCTCTGTACCAGAATGATATGTTATTTGCACTTATCTCTAAATCAAATCTGGTCTGACCAGACCCGTACGCTAACTTTAATTAAACACGTTATAGTGGCTCACTATACTCATCCAGGCTGTATATAAGCAGCTGTCCGAGGACGCTGTCTCATTCAGATGCTTACCACACTCTCTCACCCCCAGGTGTTTGTGGGAGCAAAGTGACAGAGAAAACCAATGCTGCGCTAATCATTTTTCCACATATCTAAAGTCCCAGTTGATGTCAGTTACGCTTATTATTAGATGTGATAAAATTGTGCTAGCTAAAAGGTGTCTATTGTCATTACTCTTTTCTGTTATCATTTTCATGTTTATTTTGTCTGCTATCTGCCAGCATTTAGTTCATTCACCCATGTCCATACACAATATGAATTTATTTGGAGGTAACTCGCAGGATACCGACCCTGTGGAGGACTCATTCAGTCTCATCACGTTTTTCCTTCTAAGAGCTTTTACAAAGGCAACCTGTTATTCATGTCTATATCTAAAACCTTGGCACTTAAAATTACTTCAATGGCTAGATAAAACTAGAAGTATTTTTTTAAAGCTATTTCAGTGGTTCTAGTAGTATGTGCTCGATAGGATGGGAGGGCTAATGAAAGGCAAAGTAACTTATTATAAAAACAAGCTGGAGTTTAAAAGGCATCTCAACTTTAAAGTACTATTTCAAGTTTAGGTTTCCCTACTTTGTCTCCAGTCAATACTTTGTACAAGACCCTCTAATCTGTGGAAACAAACTGATTGTATTCAGGTTTTCTAGTCCAAGTGTTGCAGCAAATTTGCCTGAAGAAAATCAATCTAGGCAGATTTACCATTTCCCCTTTGTTGAATACATAGAATTGGTTAAGTTACCCACACACGCACACATTCATGTCTTGGAGGTCTCCTTAAGTGGACATTTAATCATCAAAGACCTTTTGGTTCTGTCTGTTGCAGTGAGTTGCGCGCGCGCGCACACACACACACACACACACACACACACTCTGTCGTGTGGCAGAGTATTGATTCTCAGTGTTGTTCTTGTGCTGTTGGTTAAACAAGACAGTAATAATGGAGCAACATTGTTTAGTCTGCTTATTGAACTGTGACTGGCCGACATTGATTGCTGTCTTCTGCTTTGGGAATAAATTTGTGTGTGTATGACAGTGAATTTGTGGATGAATGTAGTTGTGGGTTTTGGTGTGTGTTTGTGTTGTGTGTTAGCCTTGAGAAGCAGAAGAGGGAACTGTTGCTTGCAGGACTTCTCTGCTTGGGTGTCTCTCACTAATTTTGCTGTTTTTTTTTACCAATTTAGTGGGTGAAGCTCAGTCAAGGCTGCAGGAGACAGAAGGTGGAAGAAAGAATTAGCAAAAGGTAAATAGTCACTGAAGTGTTTTGACAACACTGACTAGAGGCAGGACTTAGTGAGAAAGACAAAGGAGAGAGAACAAGAACAAGGGCAAGATTGTGGCTAAAAGAAGGTGAGAGAAGAGGAAAGGAAGCGATACAAAACAAGGAAAGTCTCAGGAGAAAGGCGGTAGATCTGTGTTTCCAGGCTTCTGTCAACTTCAGCAGCACTATTTCAGTCATGTTTCATACCTGCACCAGTTATACAGATCTATAAAAATCACCGTAGCATCACTCATATGCTGAATCTAAAAAATAGAGCTGTTTTATACCTTGGTGAAAGAAATAGAACATCACGTTAGTTCTTGCATTGATTTCACGACTAATTAGTACAGAACTATTTCTCAAAGATCAAACTTGGTAAAGATAAATATTTATGAAATAAATGTATTTTATTAACTTTTCATAAATAAACCCTGTGGCAAATCTTTTCAACGCTAGAAATAAAGGTTGCTACCAAGACTTAAGGTTTAATATTGTCTTGAACATATTTTCACTGCCATTTATCAATAGCTTAATGTTCTGTAGAGCACAATGTTGTACTGCAGTTGAATAAGTCTTCATAACTGTATCTGAATGAAACTAACAGCAACATGCTATTAAGTTTTGAATTGATATATTGTAGGCTTCAAAGGAATTTATAGAGCCCTGTGCATTTCCATTCATCACAAGTGTTTTTTTTTATCCCAGTACATGAGGGTATCATGCCTAAAACCTACAAGCATTCATGAATAATTTATCATAGTTTAATACAGAAATTGGTCATTTGTTTCCATGCCAAAGCTCCATGAATGGAGAATTAGAGAATGCTTTGACACCCAATAATGAATCATCAAGATGTTTTGAATTGACTCCGAGAGCACCTAATGTTAGATGTGTTTTTTATAACAAAGACAGACTCCGAAGCACCGCAGACATTTCGGCGCTGCCCACATCTCTGGCGCAGCAGTTAAATTGGTCTCTCTGAGACTCTCAGTTGGAGATGCTTCGTCTGCATTTTTGGTCTGTCATTAAAGTTCTTCCCAGCTTTCTGGAAACACACATGGTCACACGTGTACATTAAGCAAATGTGCATGCTCACGCACAAATTTTTATATTCACCTTCACTATATACCTGAGCAGGCATATACATTCATAATTTTCTGCAAAGTATTCCGTCGCTTTCAGTTCTTATCCATTTTTAATTCAGAGTGTAAGCGGTTGTCTTTTAAATGAGAAGAGTGCACAGACTTTTATTTTCCAAATTAACTCAGAAAATCTATTATAAAATCAATGTTTGCTTTTATTTTGAATGTTGGAGATGAGCATTGTGGTGCTGCAGTAAAAAAAAATGATAACATTATTTCAGTGTGAAATTGTGCCACTGATATAAACACCTGCAGTCAAAGACAACCTTCTGGGCATTTCTTTGCTGTGATTGGTTCATCTTGAACTGTTTGAGATGCTGCTCTAGTCTCTGTTTTTCTCACTTGCTCTTTCTCTGTCTTGTTCTCACTTTCTGTCTTTATTTCTACCGTTTCAGCATTTTCTCTCCTCTAGCCACAAAGGCCAGAGGCACAATCCCATGGGGGAGTTGGTTGTGTTTATGTGTTTTTGTGTGTGTGCGTGAGACAGAGAGAGAGTTCAAGAGATTGTGAATATGTAGAAGTCTGAGAGAGGAAGATAGTGAGACACAGAGAGTGTATGAGAAACGGATTGTGTGACTTTGTGTGTGTTTTGTGTGTTTGTGTGTCGTTTCTCAGGCTCTCTAATTGGGACATGGGTTCTGTCTGTGCTGTGCACCAACCATTTTGATGTAAGTCCCACATGAGCATCGCTGTAAATCTTGATAATGGCATTAAGCTTGTCGAGCCGGTCTGAGACTTTAGCCCACAGTGCATGCACACACAAACACACACACACACACAAGCAAGCAGAGAGCAGAGAGCGGTATGGCCAATGCTTATTAATGTAGAAAGGCCCACAGTGCATACACACCGCAGCCCAAATTCTGCCCATTACTGGAGCACAGACAGACACAGGCACTTAAGACAGCTTACTACCTGCTATAAATGTGTTTCAGACAGCTATGGAGAAATGTGTGCATGTTCATATACACACACTGCACCTACAGGAATGCAAACTGTGCTACACTTTAGGCTCAGTTCAAAGATCAGGGCTGGAATTGTAATACATCAGCACATTACCGGTGTGTTTCAGGCAGGAGAAGCTGCTTCATTAGCATGTTATTAAAATGACCAGCAGAATAATGTGATGATCTGATAAATGACATAAAACTATAGAGTTGGTTTGTCATGTTCTTTTGTCAGAAGTGTCACAGCAATGGCTATTGTTCTGTCAGCATATGCAGTGGGTGACATAGGGAATTTACAGTATGTCTTGATTGGTTTGATCGTCTGTATCCGCACAGTGAAAGCACTGAAACTGTAACACTACCTCAGCGGGTTTCAGACATATTGAGGCTAGCAAGAGACATAATTTTATTTGAAGCCTGTCCCTTCCTACTCAGCATGGTGTTTTTGAACTTTCTGGGAGACAGTTGGGCTATAATAACATAGTAGTGGTGACTATTGTCAGCGGCGTACAGAAAGACAGAAGCGTGACTAGTACCGTTTTTAAATATCTTCCCCAAAACAGAAAGTTTATCTGCATGGAAAAGAGTGAAATTCTACCATCTGTTTGGCAAATTCTGTCACCTCTATCTGGACAACTTCTTTCCTTTCAAAACTGCATAAACAACTGACTTTGACAGCCTGTAGTGAAACCGTCTGAATAAAGCTGAGTTGAAGACATTTAAGTCAAACTGTATTAAGGCACTAGAAGGTGATTTGGACTGGTGCATCTCTTTGATGTTAATGCAAATCTTTTTAAGGGGTTTACATTAATGCAGTGAAATTACCTCACAGCAAGCTCATTGATTTGTTTCTTGTTTCATTGGTTTGAAATGAGTTATACCACGATAGGTGATTTATTTTTTTTAGACACCAGGGAAATCATCTGTTAACGCAGCAGCATGATTTGCCTTAATATTGTGAGATTCACTTCATATATCTGCTTAAAGCACGTAAACCAACATCATTTTGTAGTGCATTTTAGATGTACGCTTTGCGGAAACCACATCAGCAGACCATCCATCCTCTCGACTCCCTGCAAATGCAAATGTTGTACCAGCCAAGTGCTGTAAAAGCTAATGAGAGTAATGGGGTCTAGTGTAGTCGGTGATGGGCTCGACATAAAGGGAATATGTGGGGGTTAGGCGTACTGTAATATATGGGAGTAGATGCCTGCAGCTGTTCGCCCTGGCTCACGCTCAGTTTATGTCTCCATCTCTCGAAGCAGATGGAAAATATTATGATGCTGATGATGAGGGAGAAAAAGAAACAGGCGCAAAATAAGAATGAATAAGAGAAATATTGACAAGAGAAAAGGAAAACATGGAAAGAAGGTTGAGCTCCCTTATCATTTACTGAGATGTTTTCATCTTTTCAAGAAGTGAATATTCAACATAACTGTCAAACGAAAACTCAGCTAAATGTTTTGCTTTATTGTGAATACTGACATAAGCAGGAGCGTAAAAAAAGTGCTTCGCTGACATTTCCCCTTGTTTTTTCATTACAGCCGCTGTAAAGCATGCCTTATTAGTGTCAACAAGTATACGATATAAATTCATTTATAAAATTAGTTTATATTCATTCTACAAAAACAAGATTGTGAAAACAAGGAAAAGAATGTAGGCGGACACACATTACCACAAACAGATAAATACAGAGAAGCACACGGACCTCCTGAAATTCTATAATCCCTCTCCTTAACAAATTGTCTGAGAGTTTAGAGTTTGTTAGGGGAAACAAGGGGGAATTTAATCGGCGTGACACCAGCAGGGGAATCTAATAAGAGAGACACCAGTGGGGCTTGTTTAATGACTTTCTCCTTTCGCCTTTTTCAATTAAGGTACTTTGCTGTGATCTCTGCTGAGTCTCTTTTTTTTGTTGCTCTCTCCCTCTGTCAGTGTCAATTTCTCTCTCTTTGTACCTGTCTCCTGCTCTCTGAGTCTGTGTTGAGCTTCTGCTTGTTGAGGTCTCCCTTTCTCTATCTGCAGAAAACAAGTAACGTGAAATTAGAATGTGTATACAACTACTTTAAAATTATATGCCAGGAATATTGAATTACATCAATGCGTTATTTATATTTGCAAACCCCCCTAGTGAAGTTAGGGCCATGAATTTCAGGTTGAGAAAACCTTTGCTGGCATTGAAACCAAAATGATAAGTTTTTAAAATGCAAAGGTACAGACACAATGTGCCAACAACTAAAAACTATTTTTTTTTTTTTTTTTTTGCAGCACAGTGTAGACAGATGTACTTCAATAACCAAGGTGTCGTGGGTAGGGTGGACTACAAAAAAAGAAGCAACCTGCAAAGACCAATGACTGCATTTCAGTCACATATTCAAGCAGTTGACTATAGCAAATGTTTTTGCAGTTAGATTTGATGGGAAAGGCTTTGCTCCTTGAGGGAGCAGCACTAAGGAATCTGTTGGGAACTAATACTCCTTTATTAATATACATAGAAATAACATTTTATTAAAATGATCAGTAACATAAGGTTTATAACATGCCGAGGAGGTTAGCAGAGGGAGCTCTGGCAACAAAGGACAATGGCTTCACCAATAAAGCTGAGTAATAATGAAAGGTGTCAGGTTATAAACAGAATCATAGATGATGAATATGAATATGACTGGATGATAGTAGTCAGCTGTTTGCCAAGCAGCTGGTGATTGAACCAGTCATTGTAAGAAAAGAGAAAGCAACTAATACTAATCAGCTAATGCTGATGAAATTTCAGACCAGCGCAGTATGGCAGCTACTGTACTGTAGCTTGCTTGTAGCTTAAGACACATGCATTTTTTACTTAACCGTTCTTTGCGGAAGCATTTTGTAGTATTTAAACCACTTCAAAACACATGAATAATTGTGATAATAACATGAATGAAAGGAAATTAAATGATTTTTGGTTGAGAGCTCATAAACCAAGCTCCACTGACCTTCAGTCAGTAGGTCACATTACTTCTGACCCATTAGCTAACTGGTACTTCAGCTCTGATCTACCCCAGCAACACATCCGCTGTCTCTCTCGGTCTTTCACTTTCTTTCTCTCTCCATACTTACCTCGTGCCCTGAAGACGTCTCATGCATCCATGTATGGACTGTCTAAGATGTTAATGTCTTCATACTGTTACCTTGGGTGACAGAGCATTCCGTTACCCTGGGTGACAGAGCATTCTGTTTGCCCCGGTGACAGGACATTCCATTGCCCACAGTGACAGGGCTGGGAATCATCAGGCTTCAAGCAGGACGGCAGCACCGCTGTGGCGTGGGCACGCCAGGGGTGACTTTCTGTGTGTGTTTGTGTGTGATCGTGCATATACGGGATGTTAGTGGGAGAACAGATGAGAGTGTGTGCCTGCTTTAAATTGCCTCTGCTAGAGGTTCTTACAAGTACACTGTATACTATATTAGTAGGATGTAGAAAAAACTAATAGTAAAAAAAAAGTTTTAAAACAAATGGAGAGAGCATAATATAAATCACTGTGACTGTGTGTATGTTCCTAGAGAAATCCAGACTAGAGTGGGATGGGGATGGGGAAGGGTAGCTCCAGGAAACACTGAGTAAAAGGGCAGTGAAGGGTGAAGGAGAATGCACTTGACAGTGGAGACCAGCGCAGCATGACAGTGTACTGCCCTAAATCTCAAACAATTTCCCTAATTTATTCACTTTAACTGTTGTTTTTGTCTTGAGACAAAACGTCTCAGGTTGATGGTAAAAAAAGCTGACTACTACGCCTCTGCCAAACTATTATTAGCTTATAGTGGACAGCTGAATCCACCTACAGTAGACACTGCAGGAAGAAGCAGGCAGAAATACAGTGACACATTTAAAATTGTAATGTTCTAAAAAATTGCCTGTAGAAATGACAATTAGAGTGAGTGAGCTGCAGAGTTTGCAGACAGTTTTATGCCATTGCCAGTCTCAGTTGGAAGTAGGAAGGCTGTAAATCAGAAATTGGTTCCATGGTCCCCAGCACACTATATCCACATGGACACACACGTCACTTTCTACACTTTAACCGAACCACTCAATTAGCAAACAGGTCTCCTCCTCATTGGTTGTTCTTTCTTTTCTGTCTTTCCCTCTATGTTTTGTTTTAACATGCCATGTAGCGCATACGACTGCAGACACAGAAACAAATGCATTTAATGGTGTAGAGAACATTGCGTTGGTTCAGCTGTAAGAATTTTACATGGTGTACATTTCATAAATATTTTATATTTGATGAGATGTGCCTCTACCTACCACTGTTTTACATTTAGCAGAGCTTGCTCTGTGACTTTTCCCTTGTTCTGTTGCCTCTGTTGAACAATGCCTAAGAAACGCTATTACACTTTTTTAATGTGATGTCCTAAATACAAAGTTATGAGACCACAGAACTGGACATTTACCACAGTCTGCTCATGTTTCTTCTTTGGCTCTATCTATTTAAATTAATATCCATATTTTTGAAACCACAGTCCACATAATTTTTCTAATTACTCCCATGTAGAGTATGTACCATGGCTCATAATACTGAACATGTGTGCTGGGTTTAACTTTGCTGGAGTCACTGCTGATTGCAGTGTCTGATTACAAGTCTGATCATCTTCACAGACCTAGATTTACAGTAGAAATGCAGAGATGGCAACTCTTCATCTTCACTTAATGAAAGGAAAATGCTGACTACTTGAGGGTATTTTGTCTGATATAGCTGTATGATTTTCATTTTGTGAATTGAAATTAGAATGGGTGGATTTGAAAGTCGGTTGGAAAGGAAATATGGAAAGCAGCCAGTGAAGAAGACAGGCACAGCTCATCAGTGAGACAGGAAGAAACTGAAAGAGAAACTGCTTATTGCGTTCTACATTTTCACTTTAAGAGGAAGGCATCATAAACTAGGAACCATTAGCAGCCATTAGGCTGGTGTCAGTCAGCAGCAGTATAGCAACCCAGCAGTTAGCAAGCAAATGGTACACACAACTACAGCTGCTAGGATGGAAAGAAATGTAAGTTTCATCTTGCTCTACTGTAATGTCCCAACATCTTTCCATCTTGTTTTCTTCTTCCCTTTTTCTCCTCTCACATTCAGTGACACGTTCCTTAAACTAACTGACCACATTTTTACTTTCATTTGTATGTTTTTTTTCCTATTATCCATATATATAATATTAAGAAGCACAAAGGATTTTTCCATCAGCACATACACACAAATTGTTTTTGTTTTGCGTTTCACCAAAAAAGGCTAATTTGTTTCCTGGTCAGGTCATATATTTAGCAGTGGGTATCGGCTTACAGGAGACATAGTCACAGATGCTTAAACACACACACATGCAGTCTTACTGTCAATCCCCTAACTGGTTAGAATTAATGGCTTTAGAAATAGATTGCCTATGTCTTCCTATGATCCTAGTATTGAGTTATAACTACAGTCTCAACTTGTAATTTATTTTCCACATAGAACAAAAGGTCCTATTCATGTGAGTGCCTGAGACAGATTTGTAGGGAAAATGACACCTCATCATAGAGGGGAATATGTTGGCAGTATTAATCAATATGAACAGTCGCTCTGCCAAGTCAGCCTTCCTTCAACTTTGCCTCTTCTTTTTTACCATCCTGCTCCCTCACTGTCTCCCCTTCTGCTTCCTTCCATGTAAAAGAAACAGTTTAGGGAACAGTTAGTCAATCTGACCACTCCGTCCCGCAGAGGGAGTGCAGAATAACGAGCACTGCCGGTGGATAATGGCCATGATTTAGCTCCCCAGTCAAAAGGTTACACTGTTTTTGCTCTAGAATGAATGGATGTAATAAGATACCCCTTGGATAAGTTAGTCTCACATGAACTGCTGTGCTGTCGAACCCCCAAAGCCTACTTGTAACAGTTATTTTCCATTTTGAAGAGAGATCTAATTTTTTCTAAGGTAAGGGATATGTTTTATTGAAAGAAATACAGCTATTGAGCGATAGAACAAAGTGCAAAGAGAGGGTGATGGATACAGAAATTAAAGGGGAAGTCACAAGTACCATCCCATTATCTTGAAACACATAGGAGATAGGGAACTATTGGCTTAAAGTAATGTCCATCATGGGAAGCATGGAGGAGGTCAGAGAGGAAAATGTCTCTCACAGCTGCTGTTAAAAATTCTGCACATGAAGCCAGTTCTTCAGTCAGTCAGTCAGCTACTCGATGGGTAAAGCAGTCAGTAAATCACAGTTGGATGTTGAGTGATATGAGACATCCCTTCACCCACATGCAGACATGAAGATGCATAAATATACATAGACACACAACCATGCTCCATGTCAATGAAGTTATAAGCGCCAGCAGTAATCAAGGTTTTATTCCATACACCCCTCAAGCTCTGTGCTGCATTTAACAAGTATTTGCAAGGTTTTGTTGTCAACATATTGATTTGATTACTTGTTAGTGTGTGTTCCTGCCTGTGCATTTCGGTCTATATAAGTTTACATGTTGTGTATTTCCACACACTGTGTGTGTTTGTGTAGCTGTTGACATGCGGTAGTGATTACATTTATATTTCCAGTGCTTTAGAGCTGGAGTTGGCTATTTGAAACACATGTTTTCTTTGTTCCTCTGTTGGCTACTGTGAAAGCTGAGAGGGTGGTATACACCCACACACACACAAACACTGGGGCACAGTGGTAACTCGCTACTGAGTCAACACTAATTAATGCCATATTGTATGTTTTCAAGCCAACTTTTTCCATTCTGTTATTTTTTTCTTACTTTCCTCAAGTGGCTTTGCGCCATGTAGAAAATCAGTTTCTCACTAGATCTGAATTTGTCACTGACGCTTAGGAAAATAAAGGAAACAAGTGACATTAATTTAATATTACATAATTTAGTGGAAGGCAGTAGCAAATGTAAGACATCCATAGGTTTGGTTACTGTATTGTGATCTATAGTTGACTCAAGAGTCATCTTTCTCTTTTCAAATTGTACTTAGTTACATAAACCATTTATACTTTTCAGCTCTCCTTTCCTTTAAAGGTCATGTTTCAGGTCACTGTTCACCAAAGCTAAACTCACACAGAAAACTTGAAACATTGATTTATCTTGCTTTTGCCAGCAAATCATTTAGTCACTGAGTTCAACAGTGTTCAATGCTGGTGCGACTGGACCTCACAGTGGGAATTTGACTAAGCACAACAGTGCCAATTGTTTTCTCATTTGATTATGTCTGTATATTTGTAAATCTGTCTTCCATCCTAAGTGTTTAAATGTTTAGGTGGATAACCGTCTGTCCTGTTTGTCAGTCATTGTCAGTACTCCTACAGTACATGCCCTCATTTTCTGGCATGTGTTTGGATGTGTGTGTGTGAGAGAGAGTGAGAGAGACAGAAGGAGGGTGGTTAACATTCAGATGGGCAGACGGCACTGAACCAATTAGTCTGACTCTCTGTCTTTTCCTTCTTTCGTTCGTTGGCATTTCTCTTCATTTCTTCCTGCTCTTCTCCTTGTCTCGTAGCCCTCCTGTCTCCCTGTCTTTCCTTTCCTCTCTCCCCCACACTGTGACATGAAGAGACCTTCCTTTTTTTTTTATTTTGACAAAATGAGATATCCACCACTTGGAAAAAATACACCTCTCCCACAGTGATTCATGGCACAAGAGAGACAAATGGCACATTTTGAAGACCAGTAGCTCTTCTGCATCAGTCGTTGACCAGATGATAGCACTTTGTGAAGCTAGTTTCTCTATATTTTATAGATTCTGAATGATGGACTTCATGTATTGATTTGTCTCTTGAGTGGATGTGGATGTTTTTGAAATGAACTCTTCACTTCGTGGCCCACCTTTTCTTTCTAGCGATCACTCTTAATTCTCTTCTACCTTCCTCTAGTCTCGTACTTCAACAGTAGTCCTCTAAAAATAATGGAGAAGAATATTTCTGTCATTGCAACTTTTCTTTGAAGGGACAAACTACATACAGATGTGTGTGTGGCTGAGTGTGCATAGCATATACACTGACTTGACATTGCCACTGCAGTGTTTGGTTTAGCAGTAGGAGGTAGGTCAAAGCATGCATGTGTCTTGTCGTGTTTGCCCCTTAACATTTACTTGTGTGCAATTATTAATTCATGCACACGCACTGAATGCATGTGGTTATTCGCACTGTATGTGCTTTGTTGACCACCGAACGCAGGTTAACACTCCTGTCCTTCTAAAGTTGAAAGTCACGAGCTTAAACTTTACATACATTCGTACTCACTGTATTTTCAGCGTGCTCCTGCTTCGTCATCCACTACTACTACATTTCTGACATCCATCTGCCGCCAGCTGATTGACTGACATGTGCAGGAGAATGAACTAGAAATGTAGCAGTGGGATGCTCATGTCAGGTTATGAATAAACCATTAGTAAATAAGCTTATGGTTTGATTTGGATTCTGTTTCACATTTGTTTGTTGCTGCATCTTGTTGACTGACAGTATTGATGGGGAAGTTTTGGGTAATCACATGGGTATCTCTGTGCGTGCGTGTGTGTTTAAAGAAAATTCTAGTCACTGACACAGGGCAAACATTGATGCCAAAATGTCACAGTGAATCTACTTAGAAAGTTCATTTAAGGATTAATCTTAATTCCTCTCAGTTTCATTTTTGTTACACAACACAACGCCATGGCTGTTCTCTTTCTTTCTCTTTTTAAAAATTACAATAATTTGACTGCAGTTTAGTCAGACGATAATGTGAATTAAATTATGGCTTCTGTATATTTTTGTAAATTAGCTGTTGGTTTGCTGTAGTAACTGGACCAATTGGACAACATTTCCTGTAATATATTATGTGAGGCTCTACTTTTACCATTGCTGGAGAAATTGTTTTTTTGACTTATAATGGAGCTCTGAAGAGAGGATGTACTATCTGGGGAAGTCCAACCCAGATCACGGTTAACTGAGGCTTGAAGCAAGGGAAAGAATGTAATGTAGGAATTTGAGGCGGCCTGAGAGTGCTGAGCCACAAACCACAGACCAAGGGGATGACAAACCCCTTTTCTCTCTCCCTCTTTCTCTCTCATTCTGTCTCTGTGCCTCTCTTCCTTGACCCTCTCTGCTTCCCAGGGTACTGAAAGATGGAACCCAGGACACACACCAGTGCTCAGATGGCAGCACTTAGTTGGGATGGTTGCCCATTTGAAAGTGTAACTCCACCCTAAAGGCAGATGCAGAATGGAGTGCCCACACAGAATGGACCTTAAACAATTTCATGAAAAGTTTCTGCCCTCAGGGTGCTTTTAAAAAGGACAAGCACTACTGTCCGAGACCCACATAATATGTTGTCAACCTTTACAGGAGACAAAAAGTGACGCACAGGCAGGCCTGAAGGCATCCTCTCACATATGTGTTAGGACACAAGGCTCCTTAATTTGGGGCAACAAAAGCCTGAGACCACAGAGTCTTTTTTTTCATTTTTACAGTGAAATCACTGGAGTAACTACATCGTTAAGGGAAAGACATTTGGTTCCATGGAGGAAGGTTGCTCTTTTTCTTTTTCTTCCTCCATACATACACCACTGCTCATTTACGCTTACCGTTTACCATTTAACTCAGTAATGCAGTAGTGCGTCTTTGGTTGTTTTTCTTGACCCAGCATAAGAAAAATCTAAAGAAAAAAAGTAAAATCATTACAAAAAACTTTTCCAATTAATTTTTTACATATCCCCTTATCGTCTGTAACAAATCACCAGGAGAAATGGGGATGGATGGATAGGTGGAGAGAGTCCAACAGTGGTCACTTAAACTCAATATTTTACTAAACCCTGTGTGTGAAAGCTAATTCTCAATATAACCTTGAAAAAGGTTTATAAAGACTGATAGTACCGCCGGCATTTACTAATTTAACAAATTTATTCAACACACATTTTTCTTCTTTTTAAACAAGAGGTGAGATAATTGATGGTATAAGCAGCAGCTGAGACTTGTTCTGTTTGTTGCAAACCTATATTGTTTTTCTATTGTCTGGCACCTACAAGAGGTTTTGTGTCAAAAATAACATTAATAACTGCTATGTGCTCTAATCCAAATATTAAACCCAGTTCTCGATTAGATATTTTCAATTACACTTTAAACAGTTTCATTGTCTGAAAGTTTGTTTTCACTCATTCTCAGCCAAGTTTGATAATATTCATTAAAATTTTTGTTGGTTTAAGATTTCATAGTTTGTGAATTTGTTTTGAGACATCATTTATACTCAGGAGCGATTCCATTAAGTTAACAAACATATCTAAAAACATCCAGTAGAGCAAAACTGGCTTGAGTCAGTAATTTGTCACCTTGTCATTATGCTTCTTATGTTTTTATCATAACACCAAACAAAAGAAACATCTCACATTGTTCACTTTTTGTCTTGTTCTCTGTTTGTTTGTGTATTTATTATTTTCATAGTGTGCTAGTGTCATAGTGTTTTTAATGATCGAAGACTAGTTAAAACCTTACAATCAAACAAATGTCCCTATTTGAGAAAGAACGTAGCCTTACAAGGTAACAAAATGTCATAGTAAAGACAAACAAGTTATAAATGAAATGAATGGTCAGAATCAAGTAAGCTTCAGAAGTGCAGCTAGAGCATGAATCAGCTGTTGTATGGAAAAACTGAATGTTTTGAATTTCGTGTTGTTAAAATTAATCATAAACATCATTCGCCTCTGTCAGACGCCTTCCTGTCATTCGTCATCCCACTGTAGCTTTGTGATGTGTTGACAGTTGTGTATTATACAGATCATTTTCGTGGGAGCACTTAGTGAATTCAGTCTCTCTCTAACGTCAGTTCTACTGTACGTGTAGGTCTCAAAACCTTTGACTGTATGTTTGCAATTGCATGTGAGCGCTTTCCTCTCAATTGCCCTCATGCTTGATCTTGTAGCTCTGTTTAGTGTGTATGTGTTTGTTAATGGCAAGACTACAAATGTCTGATTTTATTCATGCCTTAGTCCGTGAGTGCCCTGAGCACTCATTTTATGCTGTGACCTCGTAAACATCTCTCCAGTGAACACTTAAAAATGGAAAGAGGAAAATATGGGAGGCAGGGGAAGGAGGTCGAGGAAAGAGGAGAGAGAAGAGGATGAGGATGAAAAATGGGGGGACTGGCAGTTAAAAGAAGAAGAATGACCGGAGAAGACACAGCAATGTTTTTAAATAAAGGATTAAAGATTTTGTATGGGAACTTCACTTTCTGACAAGTTGCTTTTATCCCCATCCAACACACATCCACATATGTATTTATGCATATAGCATGTATAGAATATATTTACTGGATATATTCATGGCTGAAATTACTTTCCAGTCTGAGAGGTATATGTATGAGGCTGCTCAAGCAGTGCGGTCTCTGGGCCTTTGATTGCAAAGGCATGGGGCACAGTCCTTCTTTGTGTGTGTGTTTGTCTGAGGAAATTACACATTTTTTCCCACATAAATTAAACAAGGCTCTGGCAGCGAAACGAGTGGATGTCTTCCATTTTGATTTTTTTCTGTGGAGCTTGCCTCCATCTCATACACACACGCACACACTTTCATTCTCATAAACATATTCACACACCAACATTGCAGTCAGAATGTGTGACTGACCACAATATTTGTGATCTTTGAAACTTCTGATGTGTGTGACTTTCCCTGGTTCTCAGGGAGCAGACACTCGGGGGACAGATAATAGTCACTAACAATTCTCAACCTATCACGGTTTGTCAGGTCAATAAATATTGTTGACCTGTTTTTTCCCCTCTCTGGTTTTCTGCTGGATTTCAGGGTAACTTAAGGAACAACATAGAATTGGAAAACCTTTGACATTTTCCCACATATTGGTTACTTACTCTCTCTTATCATCACTTCCTCTGACCCTCCATTCTCTCTATATCACACACACACATAGGCACTTAAAAAAAGGGACAGCATACACATCTGGATTTGGAAAATGGTTCTGGACATTTGTTCTCCTTCTAAGCACTAAAAGGGGATTTCAACAGGAGAAAATGGAGGAGAAAAGAAATGGAGCAGCATGAAGGAGGGAGGATAAATGGGATAATATAAGAGTTGTTCCTTCCTCAGAGCTGTTTTTAGAACCACCTAGCTCCACTGTGTTCTCTATATAATTTGTATGAATGGTATAATTTTGGCTTTGCTTTCACATTGCTTCCTGTTTTTTAAACTGTGTCCATTTTTGAAGTGCTCTTATTTAGAGAATTTATTTACTTGAATACAAATATGTAATTTCTCTACAATCACTTATGCTCTTTTCTTGTGTTTGGCTGGAATGGCTGAATTTAATGATGTACCTTTTTAAACACTTTGTGATAATAGCATTTGTGATAACATGCTAGCATGGTGATGGACACCACTGGCTGAGCACAGAGGCGTGCGCTGGTAAATGAGTTCGTGTTAGAGCTATTTTCCCCTTGGTTTCTTCCCCTGCTTGCTTTGCTGTGAGCCACTCCAAGTATTATTGCACTCCACTCAAAAGGAAATAAGAAAAATAGAATATTATGTATTGACTGAGGGGTGGGAAGAGTTGAGTGTGGACTCTGTATTTGTATGTTCCTGTTTTTTTTCTTTTTGGAAATTCCCTAAAGGACTTTTCATTATCTCCAAACATAATAAGAGACTTTTGTTGGGCAGTTCCTACAAAGAATAAGCATACTAATTTGCATGTGGTGTTCTGCAGTTGACCAAATGCCAAATAGTGGTGCAGGATATAGTGAAATCTCTGTCTTGTCCTCTACATATCTCTAGGTAATCTTTGCATCCCTCTCATCGTGCATAGACACTCGTCTCCTAACTAATTTTCACTGTGCTTTCAATTTTCCCCATTTTATCTCTTGATGAATCCTCTGCCTTTGTCTCTCACCATTTGCCCTTTATGATGACGCTATTTGTAAGCAAAAACGCTTCTCGTCTTTTCCCCCTTTATCTCTTTTACTCTTCTTATGCACTTTGCCCTGTTTGTGGACTTGTCATTTCAAGTCAACCTGTGCACATGCACACACACATGCACAGACAATACTAGCCTCTGTTTGTAGTGTCTCACTTACAGACATACACAAACACTTGCTCTTTTACCAAGAGTGCCACCACTGTTACAGCGTACAGGAGGCAGATAGAGATGGAGAGAGAGGGGGCTACAGAGAGCCAGATGCCTTCCTGTGGTCACCTCCATACTAATAAAATCCTAATGTTTGAGAGGAGGCAGATGTAGTGAAAAAAGTAAAAGATGAAATCTATAAATGCTTTAATCTTCTGTAATCAAATTATCTTCTTATAAAATGTATGTCGTCAACAGTTAATATGTAAAATAGACAAAGCTTAGTGACATCTAGTGGTGAAACTGCAAAATGCAATCCCTCCCCCACTCATCGTCCACCTTTCCATACACGAGGGAGCCTACAGTGCCCATGAGGTGTCATATCATTTTTTTTGACATCAACTAGTAATATGCCAATTAATGAGGTTACTTTAGGTAGCTACTGTACTTATTTGGAAACTGGATTTAGTTAACCTATTTCGTATGTAAGGCTAGGGCTATACTCGCTGTAGTGTGATGCGTATATGTTGTTTTTATCTGTGCCATTATTCACATACTTCCTCGAGTAGTTTGTGTCTGTGTGGCGGGTTTAAAAGGGGGATGGGGGCAGACAAAGATATAATCCTCCCTGGCTGAAAAGGAAGTCTCTTCTTCGTGAACATTCATTCTTTGAAGCAGAAGAAGAGGAGGAAAAACGTCAGTTTTTTGCACAATGAGGGAGGAAAGAATTAAGTAATTCACTACGATGTTCCTGACTGCATGGCGATGGAAATGGTAGGGGCCACAGCATAAATGGTAAGTGCGGCCCTATGTAAAGCATTGCCCCCATTGGGTTTATGTGGAATTGCAACCGGCACTTGCGGCACATAAAAAATTTTAGACATGCACAAACTGTACCTCAACCTGACGCTGGAAACGTCTCGTGCCATGATGTATACCCAACCGCTTTGTTAACAGCAAGTATATTGCCAGGCTGTAGCTTCAGTGTGGATGGTGAATAATATTGTAAAGTCAGTGTCACAAATCCAAGCAAGACACGATTATCTTTCCCTATGCAGGTATAAGTGAGTCTCACTCTAAGCTTAAGAAAATACAACGGTTTTCAAGTGATTACACACTGACAACATATTCATGGATACTATAACATATTGTCTGTAGAAAACATACTCTACATTATCTACATTGCCAATAAGGAGATGATCAGTCAGCCACTTGTAAGCAGCGGTGCTCGTGGTCATATGTCCTTCCGGTGGGCAGTTTTGCTAATTCAGCAAATTTAGAGACGTCCTTTTCAAAAAGTGACTAGCAACAGTGCACTGTCTGTGTTCAGTGTGTACAGAGCAGCCAGAATGAAATGTGAATTAGCGTGTGTGTGTGAATTAGCCCTAACTACGATACTTCTTTGATTTAGTTAAACTTAAGATTAAATTTAACATGAATATTTCTTAAATATTTCTTTAAACATACAGAAATTAGTAGTGTGAGTTAATTAAATATATTTGGATTCATTCTATGATATCATTAATATGTGTATTTCCTTAAAACCAAGTCAGTCTTATCATATTGTTAAATATATCAATAATCACAGTATTTCATCAAAAAATCTTGCAGCCCTAATAGTTTATTCCATTTCTGCTAATAGACCCATCTTTTTCTTACCCACTGTGATTTTAAATATAGTATAGATGTTTTAGATTGTGGTGATGCTGGCATGGTTAACCGCATCTTGAATACAATATAGTAAGTGTGTGAGCACCACATCTAAACAGATGGTCAACTTACACTAAACAAAATGTTACACTGAAGAAATGGCATTTTTTATTACTTATAGGAAGCCTATATATTTGAAGTAAACACAAACATAATTTATTTGATTTCTAATATTGTAAAAATATAATTAAACATTAGCATTTATCTTGTGTTGTCTGTGCTCTGCACAAATATTGGTCATTCAGTCGATTAAATCAAATAAGAATCCTGCAAAACAAAAACAAAAACAAAATGAGTAGAAATTCTGATTCGTTAGAAGGGTGATCCTCACCTAGAAAAACCCCAGAAAGTGAATATCCTCTGTGACCCTGACAGAGGTATCAGCAGCACCTCTCCATAATACGATAAGTTTGGGAGCAAACTTATCCAAAACTAATTCCATTAAAAGTTACAGTATGTAACTCGAACAACCTTTTGACAAAATTTTAGTCCCAAAAAACCAACTCTCAGTAAAAGAAATGTTATTTATTATTTCTGTTCATGTATTTTTGACATTTTATAAAGTACTTTTAGTAGTATGGTCATGTAAAATTTATTTGCTCAAGGGAGATATTTGTCGCTTACAATAAAGGAAGAATGGAATTTTGGAGCTGTGTAATGTCTATGGGAGACAACGATGTCTTCAGTCCAATACGTGGATATTTTTCACCACATGCCCAAAAGTATCTAAATCGCTTCACATAACTCAGTGCTGGCCTACGTTCCATACTCTGTTTTACACACACTGACTTTGTGCCTTAAATATAACACATGCATTTGGTGCACAGATCCCATTACATTCAAAATGATAGCCAATGCAATAGAACAAATTATGGTGGGAATGCATAGAAGGCTATAAATGTGTAGTAGGAATTTAGTAGTTATCTCACTGACAAATTGAACCCACACAGCCTCACACACATACAAACACAATCACAGCCAAAGACTCATATTAGAATTGACAAGGTAATGGTTTCTTGCATTTAGTGACCAAGAAATGCATTATGCCCTCAGTATATCTTTTACTACTGGCTCCGAGTGATACCAGAATATCTCTCTGACACACTCATACATACACATGCATGCATCCATGAATGCCTGTGAAATGAGAGCCCTCTGAAAGCACATTTAGTCCCATTGTTATATATAAATATGTTGCATGTGAACGTAGTGCGCTTAATACATGCATGCACACAAATAAACACATACAGAGCAGGTTTTAAAGTGTATTCATAGCGTGAAAATAAGTGAGAGTTAGAAATATGTGTAATTGTCATTTTTCAGCTGAGCTTTGGACTAAACTCTAAATTGCCGTTCAGGTAAAAAAAAAAGGTGTGGGTGCGAATTAACTGACATTTTTGTGGTAATTACCAAGTTTTATAGGATTATTTAGCTTATTTGGGGATTTTTCCAGTGTTGAATTGGGCGTTTGTTGTTTTATACTTGAATTAAGGGTGTGCTTGTCTCTTTATGAGCTGAGCAATTTAACATTTTATACACCTACTTGGAATGTGGGGGAATAAAAATGAATGTGCAGTTAACTAAGAGGGAAGAATGGGTATATTGTCCCCTATGATGACATATAGTATGCAGAAACAGGCCTATAAATTGATAAGCTTTATCTCAGTAGTTCATTTTTAATGTCACCTCCAAACCCACACCAGCATAGTTAATAAAACCTGTACTCACTGTCTTAGGGTAATTTAAGATAAGAAGCTTCACAGAGTTTTAGGAAGCTGTTTATTTTGCTTGTGCTATTCAAAAATGAATCACTGACTTGCTATGTGCAATAACCTCAGCTGTCTGTATGTGGTCGAGTGCAAATTCTAATCTGATAATATAGCCAGTTAGCCATATTATGCTCATATAGTATATACCTCCAACACCAGGGAAATGAATAGTCAGTGTTAATATTTATTGGTTGTGTCTTTCATTTTACAGGTGAGATAAACTGACAATAAAATAGATGTAGCAGACAGTGTAGTCATTTCTTTGTGACTGTCTGACCTCATCAACAGAAGCCTCCAAGGGAGTTTACAGTTCTGTCTGGCTCCATGGACACTAGACAGCGTTGTTGAGTCAGCTTACTGGTTGCATCTCGATTGCCCGCATGGTCAGTTTATAAAACTGCAGGAGATGCCTTGCAGCAAGAAACAGCTGAAATACTCTGGACATGCAATCCTGACACAGAAATAAGAGCACCACGCTACCAAACCCTGTGTCCTAAAAATTACGTTTCTATACAACTAAACCTGGCAAATATGTTTTTCTAGGAACATTATTGCAACTGACTTCTGTTATATATTAACGTAATATTGATATGTTGATAATTAATGGCAGGTTGCAAATATGTCAGTACTGAACATATCCAGTATTATTTTTCCACCAAAATCTGACCAACACGTAGTTTGTCTGACTACAGCATTATTAAACTTTTTTTTCACACCACTTTATGGTGGTAAGGGAAGATTTGTGGTTCAGTTCAATTCGGTTTATTAAAATAGCATCAAATCACAATAAAAGTCATCTTGAAGCACCAACAGTACAACTGTATACAATTATATAGAAAACCCAACAAATCTCCCTTGAGAAACCACTACAGTGGAGAGCAAGAACTCCCTTTAAGGGAAGAAACGCCCAGCAGAACGAACTCAGGATGGGTCACTCTGGTTAGTGTCTGGAAAAAGTGGAGTGAGGAAAGAACAACAACAACAAGCAGCGGATAAAACACTGGTTTGTGGGGCTAGTTATTGCACACTGGAAACATACAACTCAGAGGCAGGGGATACCTGCAGAAAAGCACATAGAGAGAGAGACAGAGAGGAACAGGCACAACTAAAGAAGACACAAAGTTAATGACATGCAATTGTGGCATGTACATGTAGAGAGGAGAGCAGAGGAGCTCAGGGTATCAAGGGAGGTCCCCCCACAGTCTAAATCTATAGCAGCATAAGTAAAAGATGATTCAGAGTCATCTGAACCAGCTCTCTAAGCTTTGTCAAAAAGGAAGGTTTTAAGCCTAGTCTTAAAAGAAGAGAGTGTCTGCCTCCTGAACCTGACCTGGTTCCACAGGAGAGGAGCTTCTGGCTAAAGATTTGGCCTCCCATGCTACATTTGGAAACTCTAGTAACCACAAGTAGACCTGCACTCTGAGCTTGAAGTGTTCAGCTAAGATAATATGGTACTATGGTACTATATGAAGGAGCTTGATCATTAAGTGCTTTATATGTGAGGATAAGGATTTAAAACTCTAATCTAGATTTTCCAGGGAGCCAATGGAGGGAAGCTAATGTAGGAGAAATATGATCTCTCTTAATAATTCCAGTCAGAACTCTGGCTGCAGCATTTTTTAATAACTGGAGGCTTTTTAAGGAGTTACTGGGACATCATATTAATAAGGACTTACAGTAGTCCACTCTAGAAGTAACAAATGCATGGACTAGTTTTTCAGCATCACTTTGAGACAGAATGCTCCTAATTTTGTTCGCCTTAAAAGTGAAAGTCTCACAATGTGTTAATAAAAGTAAAAATAAATAAATCACTCACATGTAGAGGCTGAATCAGTTTTGAAAATCTCAAACGAGAAAATTCTTTTTCTAATATGAACTCTGTGTTTTACAAACAATGATGACTGTAACTGAGAGGATCATGTTAAAAATGACAGATGCTGAACAGCAGTTACTTTTACAGAATGTAGAGAAGATAGAGAACTGTATTGTATGCTCATAGTGCTTCTGTTGCATCAGAACATCACCCACCCAGTGCATTATGTTCCCTATACATAGTTGATTTTGCAGCTAAGTTGCGTAAAAAAAGTATGCATAAAATTTTTAGACAGGGTTGTGTTACCACAGGGCCCAAGCACAATGGTGATGTGACTTGCAAATTCAGTTCATGAATTTTGTATACTCTTCTAATGTGCTGTTTCAAATATTGCCATGCCTTTCTTTGTTTTTAACCTTAGACTACCTTTTTTTTATAATGAAGAATTCCAGTGTACAGGAATTTTAATCCACAGAGTTGCAGAATCTTACACACAAAACAGAATGGGGGGAAAAATGATTGAATAAATGTGTTCATTAAAGTGTTATTGACTTCCACCTCACTCCTAAACTCTTTAAATGTCTTTTCTCTCAAAATGTCCCATCAAATTGCAAATGCCATGTAACGGTGTGCAGTGATGCATTCAACCATTCTGGCACTGAACTACAAAATCTGCCTGTTGTAATTGCCTAAAACATTTTTTCCTGTATCTCTCAGGAACTCAGTTAATTTATCTTGTATCTGATGGTGTTTCCACATTGTTTCTTTGCCTTGCCAGGGTGGATGTTTGCTTTCCATGGATGCGAAGGGTCTTGACTATAATTTAATTGGGTTGTGCTGTTTTTGTGCCAATCCTTCCAAACTCTTGAATAAAATGATCCACGGGAGAAGGAAAATGGACAGTATCAACTGATGAACACAACCCACACAGAGGATGAAGGCACATCACTGAGATGCACTTGCACACATAAACACATGGGAAGTAAATGATCAGCTGTCATATGTGCTCCTTGTGTGGGGCTCTGACTTCTTTGTGGCGTTTTGCTTCACTGCTTTACTGACTCAACATCACTTTAAACAGTTTGGGCATTTCAATATTTTCTCATTCAGTAAGTGTTTTGTGATCTGTGTCTTTGTTGCTCAGGCTTTCAGTCAATCTCATTTCTCTCTTAGTTCTTTTGTCCTCTTTTTTCCTTTTAGTCTTTCCACTATCTGTGCAGAAAACATTTTCTTTCCCTCATTCACCTTCCTATATTTAATTTTATAGTAGAATAATTGACAAAACTGATTGATACAGCTTTCCTATATGGTATTCTTCCCTCAGCTCTTCTCATCTCAAACCCATTTTATTTGCAACTCAGTCTCCTAAAAATTACATTCCTGTACAACTAAACTGCAGTTGTTACATTTTCTGTCATTTTCTGACTATGTATTAACAATTAACATAAATGACAAGTTGCAAATACGTTGATACTTAACCTAATAGTGAAATGACCACAGGCAATGGATTTTTGTTCACCAAATTATCAAATCTACAACTTCTCTTTTTCCCTTCCTCTAAAAATATTTGCAGTTAACATGAGAATCTGTGACTTCAACTTTAATAACGTGTTTTATGGTTGGGTTTAGACACTCACAGCACTGGGTTAGGGGTCAGGGAAAGATGGTGGGCTGGGTATTAGTTAAACATGACAAATTTGTGAATTGTTTATTGTGAATAACTTCACACACAATGTCTGCAAAAAAAATGTACACGCAGACATGATCTGTCTCTAACCCAAACAAAATTATTATTCATACCTAAACCTAACCTCGCGCAGGACTCTGGTCTCGATCTCAGGTTTGCAGATTGCCATTCCTTTCGCATTATACGTTACATTTTCAGGAAGGTGCAGGTTAGGGTCTGCAAAATCATGTTGTAGTTGTTTGTTCAAACCTCTTTTTTCCACATTTTCAGTACACCATGGTCTTTCTCTAATTCATTCATTCACAAAATACGTTGCCTGACAACATAATGAATACATTTGCTACAAAACATAATCAAGGTTGCAGTTTAGTTGTACAGGAACATAATTTTTAAGAGACAGGGTTGCACATTTGTGAGATATTTAGATAAGCTTTACAGACAATGACTATTTCAAACGTATCTACAACAGAAAAGGTATTTAATCCTGTTGTGCCTCCAAACTGTTCAGTTTTTTCTCTGCTTAGGATCACTGTATCTACAAGTAGCATTTGGCATTTGGGTCCGAGTGTGACTTGTGTACTGAAATTCTCGATTATTATCTTGCAGTGGTTACAGAATATGTAAACAGCTCAGTTTCTAGGGCTGCATATTTATTCCCTTTTTAGTATCTTCAACCACAGATATGCACACGTTCAGCCCTGCAGACTAAGGATTCGTCAAACTGACAAATCATACACAGAAACACAGATTTTAAGAAAATTATTTAGATAGAATGAAGGTTAACAGAGCGTTTGCCAGAAGATGGTGAAATTATCTTAAAAATTGTGATAGCATAACTGCTGGAAAAATGAACAAAACAGAAAAAGGATAAGAGATAGTGCAGCTTAATGGAGCTCTCATTGTAACAACCTTTCCCTCTGGCTATTCTTTCTACACAGACATAAAAGTAAGAGACACACAACACTCTGATGCCTTATCTTGGTCTCGTGCCGATTTTCTTCTGATTTGTATCCTTTATTCTCCATGTCAATGCTGATATTTTGTTTTAGGTTTTCTTTTTTTGCTTTTCATTGTAACTAAGCATAAGTCTCATAACCATGTAGCTGTGTGTGGTGGATTCACTCCACACAGAAAACAGCAGGGTTTATTCTGGTCTAATGAGGGTCTTGACCCCAATTAAGGTGTCAGTATTTTAGAAGATGATGAGGATTCTGGATCCTGGAGTTTTTCTTGATAGAATCTACTGATCTTGATTTTTTTTCTGTGACTCCATGTTGATTGGATTAAAGTTTAATAGACTCTAATCTTTGTAATGTGGATGTCCCTTAATTGGGTGGAAACGTGTGTATCAGACAAATTCGGCTGACATGGATACTGAATCATCTAAAACAGCAGGAGCAAGGATGTGTTTGGGTGAGTTCTCTGGTATTTAAAACAGTCAGTGGAAATGCAGTCATAATTATTTCTAAGACAGATGTGACAACCATCACTCAAAAACATTAAAATTTTTCTGAGAGCTTAGTTGTTGCAGTTAAAGTGAACTGAATTTAGCTGTGACATCTCAGTTGACCAGTGCTACTACGCTGCTGAATCGTCTGAAATACTTTGACACAGTAAGAAAATTCTCTTGTTGCTCAGAATGAGGTTTTTCAGGTTCTCTCACGTTGGGAAATAGTTGGGTACTGCATGGGAGTTCACAGTCACCCTCCACAGTGTGGAGAATCTGCACATCATCCATTCCTAGCCATTCTAAATTAAAGTTTGGTGCAAAATTTCCATTTTAATTCTCCCACATCTCAATTTTATTAAACATTCAGCTCTCACAGCTTTTTACCACCTGTAAAGGAACGGAGTCTGACTATAATGACTGTGGGATCCTCTTTGTATCACTGTATGCTTTTCAAATATATTTTTTCATGTGCAATTTAAACTCCTTGTGGGAATATGATGAAAGTGTATTCTTAACTTGGGCAAAAGTAATTTGATTAAACAAACTGAACAAGGCCCAAATACTAGCATTTTCTAGAGCTTTTAAATTTTGGAAAATAATGAACTTTAAGCCAAAAAGTAAATTAAATTCTACAAGTAACAACCAATGGGCATGTTTCAGTAGAGTCATAAGGTATATTGCTTCATGTTAGAGTATAGTACATAGTAAATAGTACCACAATACTTATAGTATTGCCTTGTGGTGGGGGTTTGGAAGAACTACTGCAGTTGTTTATAATATACAAAGCAATGCCAAGCTTGAGAGCACATTAGAATTCCTCCCAAAACTGTCTGATCAAACAGATAAACACTGTATCTTGGGCTTTGCTGCTTCTTTCACTACTTCAGTTTATTCTCTAGTCTTAGTGTTTGGTACTACATGACTAAGGCACTTGTGCAACAATAGCAGTGAAGGAGAAATAGAAACTAAATGAGACATACTGTATGTGAACAGGCTCATGGGAATACAGATACTGACTGAGCAATACAGCAGGAGACAGTGTACAGCAGAACAAACGAACATGGGAGTGAATAATAGAACAAGAGGACAAGCAAAGCGAAGAGCGCTGTGTTGAGTTTGTTTTTTTTTAAATAGAATCCTACCAAGCCACCTGAAAACGCAACAGATCTGGTCTGATCTGAGTTTTTCAGGAGATCAAATGCTTTTTATAGCCAGAATCCAACAATAAAGTAATTCTGCCTTCATCTCTTGCTGAGATTTACATCACCCATAAGATCTTCACTGACACAGACACGGAGGCTGTCTAAACCTTCATTCATCATGATTTATTAGTGGCGTTTTTTGTCCATATTTTAGTTATTTCAAGATGGGTATTTGTGAAATTAGGAGCTTTGTCACTTTCAGTTAAAAGCTATCTGCAATTTTGACAATTTTAACGCTGATGGCTTACCCTTTTATTTTCTTCTATAAGAGTGGTTTTCAAATCCGTTTGTAATTGTACTAGAGCACTTCCACCCAACAAAACAATTTATCATCATTCGAGTCATTATTCAGTCCATCCTGGGCAATGATGGTGACATTTACTTCCAGCCACATTGGAATAAACAATGGGAAATAACTGGTATGCTTATTTAAAGTATGATACACATCATCACTTCCATATAATGACTTAAAAATGACCTTTGTTTTATGAGCCCCTCTAATTTCCTTTTTTCTTATTTTTCACCTTCTTGTTTCGTGTCTTCCCCCCATCTTCATTCCTCTCTCCTGACAGCAAAGAAATAATTCTCACTAAATTACTGTCTCTGGTTTTTCTTTTGTCTAGTGGTTTGAGGCTTCTGCAAATTCTCTCAGAGACAAACATCAAAGATCCTCCAAACCACTTTACAATTAGGGAAGAGAAGAGAAGCTTAAAACGGAAGTTCTATGATTCCACTTTGAAGAATTAGTATTCAATGAAAAATGTAGGCAGAGAAGCTGAAAGTTGTGGCATTTTTATTTTTGAGGAAGAAAGAAGTTAATTATATATTATGTCTGATTACCTGAATATTTAATTTGGAAGGGAATTGGGTTTTCTTGATTGGCCTGTTTTTCAACCTATTTTGAGGTGCGAACTTTATGTCTGCGTATTCTACTTTCAGATATTTGAAATAATTCTGGCATTTGAAGTTGGAGATATTACTTGAAGCACAATAGCACAAAACTGATGCAGAAAAAAAGTCAAAGAGAAAAAAAGAGGTCAGTCACACCTGTACAAAGTAAAGAAAGTTAAATAAATTCTAGCTTGAAACAAATTTGTAAAAACAAATATTTTCACTCTGACCATATTCACATATTTAAAACATACGGTCACTGATATATTTCCCATTTATATTTCATTTATTTCTGATGTACAGACAGTAGTGACAATGATGTCTGTGGAACACAGACTATTTGCAGTTTATGTTGAGAGACAAAAAAGAGAAAAAAGGATCTGTGTAGCATGTATATACAATTTATGGGAGTGGCAATGGCTCCTCCTGGCCATATGTCGAAGTGTCCCCGGACAACTCTCCGCAGTCCATGGTTGCATGAGGAAAGACATCCAGTGTAAAAAAATAAATAAAAAAGTGATCCACTGTGGCCACACCTCATGGGAAAAGCCAACTGTATATGCAGTTGTGCCTGAAATGTATAAGTAAGATCTTTTAAATGATAAATAAATAATTCCAATTAAAAGAGCTGTATAAGCTTTTTGTGTTTTGACAGTAACGAACAAGGATTAACTCATTATGACATCATCTCAAACTGATTCAAATGGATAGAACAGATAAATACAATACATATGCAAAGAAATACATAATTTAAAAAGTAGAGAAAAAGAGATGCACCCATATGACAGAATCTGTTACAACAACCCACTAACTATGGCCTTTTAGTAATATAGTTTAGCGGTCAGGTGATACAGTGTTCCACTGTTGTACATAGGCAAACTGAGAGAACGGCAGCCGTGTATTTAGTACATTTACTCCAGGGAAGATGTTTCCCACAGGACATCAGGTTATTTGGCAGAGAGCGGTGTTCCTGTGACAGATGCAAATTAAGCACCCCTGAACTGAAACATAAGAAAGATAAGATGTGAGTTCAAGAACTGTTTACTTACAGTGACCTTTGTGTAGTGCTTTTTTTGTAGATCAGACGTTTTTCTTAACTTTTACCCTGTCAGCACTGAACAGTAACATATTTACATATATGTGCTAACATAACTTGGAAATGTTCCCTCCCACCCTTTACCTTTTAACAACCTCTATAGCAGCTTGTTTAACATTGGTCTCATGTGAATGTAGTTGAGATGACAGCTTTGTACAATATAGCATGCCCCTACATACATCAACACTTTAGCTACATTTACAAGATTCATTTTTTTTTACTTATGGATAAAATATGTAGAATCATCATATGTGATACTTTTACATTTATACAACACGAAGCATTAGGCACATTATGCTATTAATTAAAGCTGTTTTTATCCATTCATTGCAGTCAAAGCTGTAACTAATCCAGCAGATAAACTGCAGAGATAAGCAGTGTCATGGGCATGCTGATGCCTGCACCGACTTAATGATAGCTGCCTTGTTGGTTGCTCTGCAGCCAATTATGGTGCATGGTAATTGGGGTTGATTGCTTTGAGGCCAATTATTGTCAGTTTGCACAACCGGTACTTTTATTGTTTTGCAGTGGTGCATGAGGTGGCATTGTTCTGTGTGGTCTTAAATGATAACATCAAGCTCCTGTTACCTACAGACATTTTACTTCCAATTTGGGTATTTGTTAAAATGTGATCTTATTTTTTGTTACTTGAACCAAAGGTTTTCCTAGCTTCTCTGCATGCTGACTTGTGTTGCACTAACCCACTGAAAGCCCAATTAGAGCACTGTGGTTTCAGCTATCACAGTAATCGTATGAATGTGCTCATTATCTTGTGTGGTCATACAGTAGGTGTCATTACCGTCCATTCTAACTGAGCTGGGGGGACGACAGTGCTTTGCAGACTTGGTGCTGGGTGGCTGAACACTGACGTTCTGTTCACAGCTTGCCCTGAAATGAGTTGTAGCTGAACAGAGTATTTTTGAAGTTCAAACTGGCTGAATGTCGCCTAGAGTTGGGCTAACTGCCATGTATAGCAGGACAGAACGAGGTTTGAAAACAGTGTGTTTACTTTACAAACCCACCATTTTTTTTCAAATAAACAAAATCTCTTTATGCTAAGCCGAGGCTGTTTTAGAAACCTAATGAAAGAGCACACTTTTCCCCTTCTGACCATACTGCCTTTAGAATTTGCACTTTCAGTGGTGCTGTGTGGTGGTAAAAGAGTTTTTGTGTCATCGCACATCTGCTATTAGTTGGACTGATAACTGACTGACTGGACTATTTCCTTTTTACAGAATACAGTGAAAGTTCCACAGTGGCAATGTTGAATTGGTGCTATGTTTAGTCATGTTGAGCATGCAGTCGCACAACATGCAGTAACTTTTAGAAATTCCACTGTGAAATGAAATGCTATGTTCGCTAATGAGATGTCTCTGGAGCACTCTCAGTGTTTTATATCACATTTTTGCCCACATGCTCATGCTACCATTGTTGACTTGATTAGCTTGATAATGAAAAGTGTGCTATTACACTAATTATATGGAAGTTACATGGTCCTACAGAATGTGCAATTATTGCATGTGGTTGCCCTGTAGTCAGTGTGTGGGCTTTCCTGCAGTTGTCATTATTTCCAGTGACCACACAATAAACATGTACTCTGACAGGAAAGTGTGTGGGCTCAAACTCAGAGTGTTATAGAAAACTAAGTCACTTGTGTTTCTCATTTGAGAAATGTTAATTTAAGATCTAAGGAAGAATGTGTGGCCATCGCCAAGAAAATAATATAAATGATGCTTCTTGTTTATTTTATATAAGGATTAATATTAGAAGTTCAGAACAGTATGAAATATTATCTGTCTGAGGTAAGAGTTGACATATTGGCAACATAGTTGACTGTTGCCTGAACCAGTTTGCATTTCAGTTAATCTAGAAACCATTACAGTTAATAATTCACTTGAAGTGAAGTGGGAAACTAAAACTTTGATAGAGTGAGTATATGAAGTTATACGTGTCTGTTCAGTGGTCGGAAAAGAGACTGTAGAGGAAGAAACCGACATCATTGAGAGGCAAGAGAGATTTGTGCAGAAGGGTAAATCAAAGATGCTAGAGAGAGTGAAGAGCGAGAGAGACACAAATAGCACTGCTAAAGGACTCTCAGAGATGTTTCCCACAGGGATGAGGCTGATGAAATATTTAGTGGTACAAGGGGCAGTGGTGTCACCTCCACTAGCTTTTAGACCTCTCTGAATAGAAGTCAAACACTGCCAACTCCCTTGGTGTTGCACACAAGTGCAGTAACATCTAGCAAAAGCAAACCATATGTTATAGACTATTTATGCAAATATGCAGCCTCATACCTCGCTGCTTCTCTACATGAGCACATCCACCTGTTCTGCAGGTGCCTGAGCCCGCTCTAACTATAGGTTTCATCAAAAAGAAAAGTTTTAAGCCTAAGGTTGTCTTCCTCTAAATCCACTGGAGAACAGCCTGATTCAGAAAGGCTCTGCCTCCCATTCTACATTTGGAAACTCCAGGAACCACAAGTAGACCTGCACTCCTGCATCTGCACACTGTGTTCTGCTTAGATAATATACTGCACTTCAAGTTCTTTAAGATACAATGGAGCTTGATCATTAAGTGCTTTGTATGTGAGGAGAAGGATTTTAAAATATATTGTAGATAGGGAGCCGATGGATGAGAATCTAATGTAGGAGAAATGTTTTTCTTTATGATTCTGGTCAGTACTGCATGTTGTAACAACTGGAGGCTTTTTAATTAGTTATTGGGACATCCTAATAGAAGTTACAGTACACCACATCACTGCAATATAGTTAGTTCTACACAGTAAAACTTGATTTGGACAGTTCTGTATGCCTATCCACAGCATGATTAAAAACTTTTTATATCAGATTATTTAAATGCATACAAGTGTAATCCATTAAGAGCATGTATGGACCTCAACTAATTCATAACCATGGTATATTTTTAGGACAGATAGCTGATGCTTGGGCTTTTTGCCAGCCGTTGCAGCTCTGGCTGTTCATGACACAGAAAACCCATTTGAAATATTGCACCAGTGACATTATAGATCAAGCATTTTGCTTTATAGCAGTATGCTCAGCTCCCAGTTATGTCAGATGTCAGATCTGTTTCATTGTTAATGAGAGGAAGGAGCCAGCACTTTGAAGACATTGGCTCCAGACTAACAGTCTAGATTTCCCCACTTCTCAACTCATGATAAAAACATCTACTGTAAGATGGTTATGTAAAGCAAGTGGATACAATTTGATATATTTCACGTTCTGTTGTGAAAGTTGCTGACTGAATCGCAAAAATGTCTTCATCTGGCTTGATGCTTTCTCTTGAGTTCATGTTTCAGAGACAGGCACACATTGCCTCTATCACATAGTGCTGGTTAGCAGCTATAGAATAGTCTCACCTCTATGGCAGCTGATTCTAACCTTAAACAGCTTCCTTAGGGTGTGTGCGAGATGAAGTGAAGCACATGTTCACAAGCACGGCTTCACTTCAGACAACAATGACAGGCTAATTCTGACCAAACATTTAAGGCAGCGTGGAGTCGATGTGAAAGACTGTACAGTGTTAATGTGTTAAGGATTCTGAGCCAGAGTGTCTTAATCAGCCAGTGGTAGCACCTCACAGGTAGCTGTGGTCAGTCTGTCACACAGCTAAGTACACTTGGGGTGAAAGGTTGTTGAATCTTTGTCATTTAGGTTATGTTGGGCAAGGCAGAAAGTAAGTTTGTAGAAAAAATAGCATATGATGGTGGTAAGATACTTCCACAGTGAAAGATTTGCTTTTGTCTAGCTATCACGTATTGTTACTGCTGTACCGTTTTAATTATCAACATCCCCCTTTGCAGTAACTAAACCTGTCAGATAAGAGTACAATATTGTACCCTATGTAATACTGTAGTGGAGCAAAAGTAAAAGTAATGTAAAATGTAAACACTTCAGTATAGTTTGTACTTACAGTAGTTACTTATCACCTCTGCTAGTGTCATGTCAAAGCTCAGAGAGAGACAGAGAGCAGAGACATTACAGCTGTAGCAGCCAAACTGCTGCTTTGAATGTTGAATTACTGATTAAAAGAAGAAGTATTTTTTAGTTTTCAGAACATTTTAGCTTTTGTCATACCATTTTGGAATCAAAACAGTCAGAATCTGAATTGTTAATCGATAAATCGATACCCAACCATAATCTTCTTCTATTTTGCTTTCAGTTAAAATCTTGGTGAAGCAGTGTTACCTGTATCCCATTTTATACAGAAAACCAGTAGCCTGGGGAGAAGGTGGTTCTATTCTTTAAGGTGCCTTTGTCTACGTATTTACATTGAACTTTAGGAAGCCACCTGCAAAGAGCTCCAATGATGTTTTACATGACCACTTTCTTCTGCTGCCTTCCTGAAACCACTTGCACATGGTGGCCCTTTAAGAGTTTCTCCAGTCGCTTGCTTAAACATGTTGCTCAAAAGAAGCTTGATGTATCATTAACATACTGAACACAATGTACAGGTATGTCAAGTGTAGTTGTGTTTAAATCATGATGTAAATGCTGTTTCTCGTTCAGTGTACGTGGGAGAGTCTCCCAGGAGAAACAACTCCAGTACTTTGTCCCACAGTGTCACCAAAATTTCACACCCCATAACATCTTATGGTGACTTTTACACAGACTGTGGGACAAATGTAACCCACCTCTGGCATGACCCCAGATCCGGCTTAAAGCATGGTTAAAAAAACACCCCATGTTGTTTTGGTATGTTTTTTACAGAACAGTGAGACACCGTATTGGCATGGTACACACATCCTGGAATGAGCAGTGTAAAAGGGACTTGCGTGCCTTGACTTGAGTAAAGTTCAGTTTTCTCTCCAGTGTCGTGATAATGTTTGTGTGAATTATTGATATGGAAGCTGAAATAGATGACAAATACCCACGTGCACAGAAGCACACATATTTCAAAACAGATCAAATGAACTTTAAAGACTCTGGCCCTTGGAACCTTTCAGCACCTTCCTTAAATGTGTAGTAAGTTCTGTGTGTGTGAGTCCATGGGTGTGTGTATCCTTAGCGTGACAACAGGCCCTTTCATAAAGGTCTTGGCCCTTCAACTACCCTGGGGTTTAGACTTTATGCTGGCTGCTTCTGGAAAGATCTATATCTCTGTCTCTTTTTTATTTTTCTGTTTTTCCTGCACCCTTTCATTTATTTTTCTCTCCCAGTCTTTGCTCTCTTAGCTGTTGGACCTCTGATCTTTCTTGACCTCTTCTTGTTGTTATTATTATTATTATTATTATTATTATTATTATTGTTATTGTTATTATTGTTGTAGTTTTTTGCATAGTAGTAGAAGCACACACTCTAGCTGCTGTTAAAATCTAGGGTGGTATTTACATCCTATGTTAAATAGATGAGCTAAGAGACTCTTATAGTAGCTAGCCTGTTTCTAGTGTTGGTTATAGTAAGGTAGAGAGGGCAAATTGTGAGAGTTGCTCTTTCTGCCACATCAACAGCAAAGTTATGATATATTTCACTATAATAATGTTATAGTAATGTTTTAGATAAACAGTAAAAAATGAGTAGTGCATACACTGTGTAGTGTAACTTTAAGGACATATATTTCTGAATGCAGATACAAGGAGGGGACAGTAAGTGGACTTATGTTCTTCACATGTCTTTTAGTCACACTGCTGTCACTTTTCAACAAAATGTTAGGTGAAAGTGGCTTTGACAAAAATATCGTTATCTAGTAAAAAAAACACACAAGATCTTCCATAGCACAGTGTGGAAGTGTGAAAGGTAGGTTTAGAAATGCAAGTGGTTCTTTGTGGTACTGCTCAAAATAAATAGTTTAGTTTACATTTTTATCCTGTCAAAATACTTGCTAGGAAAGATGACTATCGTTACGAGTAAAGTTGTATTTAGGTATACCTGCTGTAAACTCACAAGTATATAGAAAAGTCTAAGTATAGTTGGCCAGTACTTGTACTACTCAAACATTGTTATATGACATGGTGGTTTCCCTTTTAAACAGATTATGTAGTATGGTAGGTAATTAATTACTGGGTTATAAACTTATAACCATTAATAAGAAGGCTGAGCAGTCAATAGAAGCTGCCTCTCAGTAACTATAGACAAGTACAGTACCATTAGTATACTTACTACAAGAAGTCTACTAGTGAAATATATTTGTACTTCACTTAAGTATATTGGAAGAAATAAACTTTCAGTATGTTGTTTTGGTAATGTATTGACTCTGAACCTGACTTTTTACTGAGTTCACTGGGTCATAGAGGGTAACAGTACAAGCACATTGGTTATATGTAATTAGGCTAGCTGATCAGCATCACAGTTAAATAGATGATGTAGAGATGTTGTGTTGATAAGACACTTTACTGTCTCAAGTCTTCCCATTAATTTATACAAATAGGCATAGCAGGAAAAAAAAGGCATTTTCCAAACAAAATAATGTAAATCACATTTAGTTTGAGAGAAATATGCAAATAGTTAATATTATTTTTTAAATAAATCTTTGGTAGACTTTTGCATGTGGAGAACACATTTATTATAATCATTGTTAACAAAACATTAATTTTCTTTGTAACTTAAATAAATATTTTTTTAAAAAAATCTCATAGAAAGAAAATAATGAAAAATATTATAAGGATACAGTAGACAAGCAAAGTCAAGAGAAGTCAGTAGCATATTATATATTTTAACACCCCAGTCCTGTGTTCTACACTGTGTTCGGTTATACCCACACTATACTCTGCTGAGAAAATATGCAGCACATTGGCTTTTTATATAGTGTTGGAGTAATGTGTATGTCTCGGCAATGCACAGCATGTAATAGGCTCTGTAGAAAGTGCAGTACTAACTTTCAATCAAAACTTCCTTTATTACTCTCACTATTCAAATTGGTTCTTAGCACACGCAGTAATTCATGTGGAAATACCTATAGACCCAACAAAGTGCTATAATGGCCCTACTTCATGTACTCATAGAAAAGTTCAATAAATGTCACTGCTAGTCATTGGAAGACCACAACCAGAAGGGAAGCTCACTTAACAATTGTGGGATGGAAATGCACTTTGCAGTCAGATGCTCAAGCCATGTACATTATTTAGAGTCTCCTGTTAATCCTCTCTCTGTCTCTCCATCACTCAACCTTTCTTCAAGCAGCTAGACCTCGCTCGCTGTTTTTTTAATACATTTTTCTGCTTGTGTTCTTGTTGTTGACTTCTCTCTGCTATTTCGCTCTGCTGCACTGCACTGTCTCCTTGTCTGTCTCTTAGTCACCTTGAGATGCTCAAAGTCCATTAAGGCTTTCAACTTTTCTGAAGCATGGTGCTTTCAAAGATTTTCGGCGTATACATTATTTTCACCCACGAATGGATAGTTTCACTCCAACATAAAAACATAAGCTAATACATACACAATGTTCAGTGTGTTGCATTTGAAACAAAAGATGAATCTAAATTGGTCTGTGTGTCTCTACAGTAGGTCTTGTAGTTGGCCATGTGGAAACCATTTTTCCTAGCATTAATACATTTATACTTTAAAGTAGAATAAATTTGGACTGAGCAATATCATACTGTATGTTTATGCATCAGTAGCTGAAGAGTGCAATAAGGCAGTTTTTGGGAAATGTAGTTTCTAGTTTCTTCAGAATCATGGTTTCTGCTGGACAGTGTGTATATTCACACACATCCTCAAAACATTTTTCAGGAACAATAGAAAGTCAAAAGTATTGAATCCTGTGTGTGTGGTCCTGTCAGCTTTTCAAAGCAGTGGCAGTAGATTGGTTTGTCGTGTTGCTGACTGGGTGCTTCGGTTTTTATCCAGGGCAAAGCTTTTTTTCTTCCTCTGCAACACACACAAACACAGTGGGTTTTTCTGTCTGTACTAACTGCTGTCCTGGTTTCACAATAGCCATTTGTCAAAGTCACTCTCTTTATGTATTGGTAAAGTTATGTGTGTTTCTCTGTGTCTCTGTCTTTGTTGTGTAAATATCTGTCTCTCACTTTCTCCTGGCCCCTTTGCATTATATAGAGTTTGTGTGGGTTGCCACATATGCTGATATGTTGTTGTGCAGTAGGTCTTATACTTTATGCTGCAGATAAATGTTTCAGAGTTTCTGTGTCTCAGAATTGTCTGCTTGATGTGATTTCCTCAGTATTTAAAGTTAAGCCAGAAAGGATAGTAAAGAATAGTCTACAGTACCAATACATTTACAACATATAGTGCCTGAAGGCGCCTTTGTTCCTATTTAATGTGGGTGAACCTGCTTTATTTGTTCAACAGACCTCATCATATGCCATTAAATGGCCTGAGCCCATTTCCTCTTAAACTAGATAATTAAATTATGTGAATACACACAAATTATAAATATATATTTGCAGGTGGGTGTTTGGGCATTTTATTACTGTAATCATAATATAAGGTCATGTGAATCTGTTAAACTGTTAACTTTTTGAATCACCTCTGGAGTGGCAAAAGGTGTGTGTGTGTGTGTGTGTGTGTATGTGTGTGTGTGTGTGAAATTAGATAATGTTAAATCCACATAATTTAAATGGCAATGAAAATAA
>OMLM01005130.1:11251-31982 GCA_900302695.1 Helostoma temminkii
CACACACACACACACACACACACACACACACACACAAGCATTAGTGCGCATTTCCACATTTGAGAGCCTCTGTTTTTGTGTGCCTGTTGCTAGGTTAACCTCTTCCTGAGTAGGCGCCTGCTTATGTGTATGTGAGCTGACTTGTTATACGTCAGTCCTTATATAACTGTCCTGGCCTACATCTGTTAGAACAGACACACTCAGCTTCAATCGCACCATAACACAAACCCTTAGCCTAGTAACCTCATTCCTGGCCATGCACGCACGCATGCACGCCCACACACACGCATGCATGCATACACATGCGTGCATGCACACACACACACACAAAAAAAGTCCTCTTCTGGTCTCACTCTCTCTGTAAGAGTACCGAGAGAATGAGTAGCAAAACATAAAATAAAAAAACTGATTCTGTGTATGTCTACGTTAAACTTTGGTGTATTATTGATTAATGGGAAAGTTTATGTGCTATATGAGTTTGTCCTATTTTTACTTTGTTGCATTTCTGGTTTTGGTGCATTTTTTTTTTCCAGTAACTGTTGCAGGGTGTGTTCATTGCCAGTGAAAAGTCTCAGTCTGTACCTCTTATTTTAAGTTGACAAACATATTCTCCACATATGGAGCAGCCATATGACCTGACACCATGCATATCATGTTAAAAAGAGATGATCTTTAGCGCAAAGTTACGTTCAGTCAACTATACTTACGTACTTTTTATCAGATTTTCTCTGTTTCTGTAACAGTGGTGAAAGAGGTTAGTGGTGTTTGAATCTACTTTGCAAAGTTTATTTTACTGGTCTAATTTCATTCACATCACATCCTTATATAAAAATAAGTCAATTAAACAACTCAAGGCACAAAAATTACAGAAAATAATTCAATCTTAAATATCTATAAATCCGTACTTTCAGTAACAGGTCACACCAGTTATTAGGGGCACAGGTGAAATTAAGTTATTCCAGCAATAAATATTATACAATAACCATTTGTGGCAACGCTGATCGTCTCTGCACATTAGCATGAACTGCCCACTTCAGGTTATTCCGATGCATTTCTCTAGGATTAAGGATTTTAACTCATTACAAATGTAAGTTCTTCCTTGTTTGTTTTGGGTCAGTGTGTTGTTGTATTATCCACTTCCTGTTCAGTTTACAGATGGATACCTTGATATAGTCATGTAGAATTTGCTTATACAACTCCAGTTTCATCAATGATGGAGAGTCAGTGAGTAACTCACAGCTCTAACATTCACAGGTGCTCAGTGCTATCCTAATGGTGGACTTATGATCACTGATATTAGCCACTGCAAGAAAGGCCTTTAGTTTTCTAGATGTTACCCTGGGGTTCCTTGCGACTGCCTTAACTTTTACACACCTTAGTGTGATCTCATGGTGGTTGGCCACTCCTGGGGAGGGTAAGAGTGGTGTTGATTGCTCTCCATTTGAACATAATCTGGCTGAAAGAAGACTGGCGGAGTCCAGATTTTGCAGAAATACTTCTACCAATCTGGTGAGCAACAACAGCTCTGATCAAACTTCGATAAAGAAGATTTACTTTCTTTGAATAAGGCAGGACATCCCAGACTGTCACTTGACTGTTATTCAAACACCTGACTTTTGCCACACACAAATATTTAAGACTGTATTTTTTTCCCACAACAAATAAATTAAGTATCTGACACAACTAAATATCCTGTAGAGACAGAAGGAGCACGCTAACAACAAACACACCACAGCGTTTATCTTAATCATTTATGGGTAACGGTAAACATATGCCCCACTATGTCTTTTGGCCCAGATCCCAAACAATTACAAGTGGCATTAGCAGTCAGTTATCACAAAATAAACGTCAAAGAGCAACAGGAACGAATTAAAAAAGAGAAGCTAGCTGAATGTTTTGTAGTCTCCTCCTCTGCTAATGAGAAAGCCATATTAGAAATCCAATCTGTGTAGTTACTTTGTCCAAACTCAAAGTCACTTCACAGAATATCAAGCACAATAATATTTGGGAAACTACTGTTGGATTTTACTGATTTAATTCATCTGTTAAACCATACAGTCAAAATCCATCTTGGATAAAAATCTAAAAAATGTTAGCTAAGATATAAAGATATTATTTTTAGCAGTTTTCTTCTCAAAATGTTTTACTTTATGATCATTTTTCTTTACCTGTGCCAGTGTTTTTCAGCATTTGTCCACTGGATATCAGGCCACATGGGAAGCATCCTCACAAGTAGGTCACAATCACATAACCGCTTACAAGTTTCATGCACTGGCACACTAACCTACATCTCTTTCACAAACTATTCTCACATTTTCCCCTAGATGGACAAATAATTGATTATCCTCCCTTTTACTGGTTTCTGCTCTGGAGCCCGGTGTATTTATCTATCCTCCCTATGCTATGTGCTTATGTGGCTCTGGTTCTGTAGTCATCAAAACTATGTTAACCATAAAATAATGTGAGAGGTACAAAATGAAAATATACAAATAAATAAACATCTCCCTACCACAAATAATTTAAATTTACATTTGGGATATGTTCTGTTCTGTTGGATCATATTACTATGGTAACAGATGTTAACTGAATTTTGGTCAGAAAACAAGTGACTACACAGCTTTAATATGTCAAAGATGTTAGCAAGGCATTAGAAATTTATAATTTTCAGCCCTGTGAAAACAATAAGCAAACTGAAGAATATTAATTTTAAAGGAGAACGGGAAGATGAGCAATCGGTCAGAGAGCTGTAGTCAACAAAAAAAAGGAAGCATACCTTGTATTTCAGTCATGTAAGGTGAACCTAGGCAGGTTTAAAATAATTCCTTAATAAATTAAATGTATTTTCTGTATCTCTGTGTAATATTAAAATGTGTATGATCAGAATCATTTTAAGTACGACTAATATGTCAAAAAAAAAAAAAAAAAAATCAGGAAGGTGGCAAATACTTTTACACACCTCTGTACATTTTGGAGAAATCTCTCCAGTTTCTCCAGTTATCCAGCATGACCTTGGCGGTGTTTTGTTAATCAGTTCTGACCTTTACAAAACACTGAGGAAATGTCAAGTGAGGAATTTTTTGAATAAGGTCATTCATAACTGGGAGCGTTTTAAAAAGTTCTTAAGTGGTGCTATGTAACATTACAGGCCTTTTATCATTGTGCATCAAGCCTCAAAGAGTTTTTGTATTAATGTGAGTTTACTGGTCCAAACTAGACTAAACTGAGATTTAGTGTCCACTGGCATGGATTTTAAAGGATCGAGTTTGACCCATAGTTGAAATTAGAAGTCTGGATAAGTCTCAACTTTATTTAAATGTTTTAGTATCTAAAGTATAAGAAGATGTCAACAAAAACAACTGCGGTTGACTGTTATCTCAGGTAAAGAGAACCCAAGTCAACAAATAGGACCAAAAATTTAGCTGAACTCAGGAATCTTGGTGAACATTAATATGAACTAGTCCACAACAGGCCTACAGTTTCCTAGAGCTTACAACAGACTCATATCTGCCTGTCATTCCACTGATTGACACCTGACGCTAATTTATCCTTTAGATGAATTGATGATAATAGAGGCTCACATACTTTTACTTTTTTTTTCTCCGTAAATGAATGAACAAGTGTGTTTTGTACCATTTTAAAAAAGGGTTCACTTTATCTGGTTTTACGATTTGTGTGAAAATGTTTGATGGGCACATTGATGTAGAAATAAAGAAACTTTCATAAGCTGCAGCTGCACAAATGACTTATTGTTTTCTTTTTGTAAGTCGTGTCTGGAGCATTTTAATCCTAGCACAACAGTGAGACAGTTCTCTTTTAGCTTTTCACAGTGGATCATGGTCCACACATTTATTTGGCACAAAATGTTATGCCAGATGCCGTCCCTTAACCACTGACCTTAGAGTTGATTGGCCACCACTCTACCAACAGATCCACAGAGTAAAAATAACAGTGTTAATTGGATAACAGTGTGCCATACACAGACATGCAGGTGTCAGGACAGCTGCAGAGAAAGGTTTTGTGCTGCATATGTTTGGTCTACCTCAACTGCTCGGCGTGTCTCTACATATGATCTTAAGAGTTTTATCATTACAGCTTTGTCGAAGTTTGTAACACTGTGACTATCAAATATGTCATATCATGACTATCAAAAATATGATGTCACAAAATGCATATAACGATGCAGTGTGTTCATATGTAGTAAAAGACAACACTGTAAAAGGTACAAACTCAAATGACCTCCAGTAAGACATTTACTGTAATCACATTGAAACAACTGAGATTAGCTGCTAAAATCACTTGTCTCTTTGCACAACACTTTTATTAGCTGTAATGTATGGCACTGTTTTCTTACAGTGCTTACATACTGTGTACTTCCTGTCACTCTCTCACAGTTGCCACACAAATGATTATAAAGTAGTGGGGGCACCTTCTATGCTGTTCGGTCCTGTTATTGTTATCCTTTTATCCAGCAGGATTGTTGTAGCATCAAGACTCACAGTTTGTTATATGCTGCTTCTGTAGCCCTGATAAATGGGCCACATTCTATAAAAATGTGAAATGAGATGTCTGCTTCTCTCAGGGGAGAAAACATATCAGAATCACTGCAAAGCAGCAACATAAGATAACATTACACACTACCTGATCTGAATGCTGTTAAACTAATAATTAAATGGAGTTGATACATTTCTAGGAATCTTTCTAAGGAAAAACCTGTAAAACAAAATCAGTGTCACAACAGCTGTGAGTTTGTTCTGAACTTGTGAAGGAAAACTAACATGCTATCAGTGAATGGTGAATGGTTTCATCAGTGACCTACAAATTATATTTTGGAATCTGAGAATGATGTTTTGTACCACGGCGTTGCCCCCCGTCACTGCTGATTCGTTAGTGTTTTTAGAATCACAACCAGATATCACTGGATCATTGACGATAATCGTCGCCTGAGAGCAAACACAGACTAGTGAGCAGTGCATAGGGCATAGCTCTCCTGCAGAGTAAATTCAATGACTTCTAAACAGACTCCATGCTCACATGAAATCACGCACAGTTCCTCAACATAGGGACAAAGATTTATCTAACATGGTGTACACCTCTACACCCACTGCCACACAGGCTGTTAACAGCATTTATCTCTGAAGTCTGTACACCTATTCTGAGACACACCTTTGGGGTGTGTTTCATTTACAGAGGCTGTAACCTATTCATCTGGTCACCAAGCCTCAAGTGTGCATTCTCACTGACCTCTGTTATAGGAATTACATACACAGACAGCAAAGTGGACGCTAAAGTTGATGAGTCAGTGCATCGTTCTTATCAATTCACATTTTGTCAGTTGCCTAACTGAACTTCTAAGATGTGTGTTTGCAACCCTTTAAAATGCAGAGATAGTAAATGAACATGTGGCCAGGAGGACTTATGAATAAAACCACTGACCATGGACTTCTGCTCTACCATCTGCTCCGCAGTCACTCAATTGGCTTTCTTAAGAATTTTATAATTACAGCTTTGTCACAGTGTGTAACTATCAAATATATCATATCATGACTATCAAATATATGATACCAGATGGATTTCCATTTTTCATCTGGCACCTCATGCATTAATTACATTGAGAAAAAGCCTTCCTCCACAGACCTGACAATTTAAATTCTAAAAGCCTCAGATACATTAAATAAAGTTTCAAAAGCAGCGAAATGCTGACATCATGTTGTGTGTCGAAGTACTGCAGCTCTGTGTTTCCTATTTCCTTCCTTTCTCCTCTGAGTTATTGAGTCACAACTTCCAGCAGTTCTACCATGACTACAGTACAAAAGGAGTATGTACAGATTAGTTTCTTGAAAGTTGCTTAGTGGCTACTTTTATCACACATTTACATCATTTTGTTCCTGTTTCTTTCTGGCCATATTGATCTTCTTTTGCAACTATCATACAGATCAAAGTTGGCCAGAAAATACTTTATGGTAATAAACAGATTAAAAAAATTAATTAATTCCCAGAAAACAAGAGCAAGGATTCAAAAAAGATACAAAAATGCACCACTACTATTCGTTTTTTTCTGCTTTCCTAGCCTTTTAATAATTTCACAACCTGACCCGATTGTGATTAGATAAAAGACCAGATGTCTTTTTGTTTTTTTATTTAAATAATTTCTTTCTTAATCACCTCCTGTGGCACCCCCACAGGTTGGGCACCATTAATTTAGCTAAATGGTCTAATATATTCTAAAAACACCTGTAAAAACCGAGCAAACCAAACAAATCCACATATAGAAAGTGTTAAATGGGATAAACATAAAAAAAAAAAAAATCTTACCTCCACCTGTTGACTCCGACATTGGAGGAGCCCGCGAACCATGGGTCCAGGAAGTAAACGCAGCGCACTGTGCCCGCACCCCGGACTGCCTCACGTAGAGCTGGATTGTCATGGAGACGGAGGCCCTTGCGGAACCAGTGGATGGAATTTGGGGCCATCTTATTCTATAAGATGGAAGTCACAGAGGGAGAACAAAAGAAGAAGGATCACTGAGTAAATAACATATTGTGAAACCTCAGGCTGGTGAAACAGGCAGAATGAAGATGACAATGATATTCTGTACATACAGTATGTACAGAACACACTGTGATGATCTCGACTCGCAGCTGATAAGACACTGAGTGTCTTCCAACAGGAAACAACAACCTCAGGATCTGAGCTCTGTCTGCTGTGTGTGGGACGTGCCAAGAATATGAACAAGAACATTCACAACGTCTAACAAAGTTTTTTATTTATACTGTCAGCCTAAAAATAGTAAGAAAAGTAAGTATCAAGAAAGTATTTTTGTAAGTTGAATAGGTAATTAGACAGTTAGCTGACCTGGCTTGCCTGCTCATTTAATGTCTTTAATATTTAATATCATCTGGATTAAGGTTGTGAGGTTTTGTAAAATGTGTGACTGCTATATAATATATGTTTCATCATAGATTTAAAAATAATATACATTGTCAGCATAGATCAATAACGTTTGAAAAAGCCTAACAAAACAGTACACTTGTTGAAGGAAGAGCTGTTAGCTTATAGATATACTCCTGCAACTGATGTAGCTCAAAGACATAATTAAGGATTGCATTTGACATTAGCTTCCGTCAGCCGACTGTGCAGAACATAATCATTGTCAAACTACATCATAACTAAATGCATTCTCATGGACACTTCTGATATTTGCACTTTGACAATCCAAATTTGCACTGTCAATTACCCAAGCACAGTAGCCAACTCTAGTTGCAGTACCAGGACAAATCCTCTCACTTTAAACTGTGGAGAAAATAACTAAGTACATTTACTTAAGCACAGTTTCCACTTGAGTATTTTAAGGTAATATTTTATGCTACTTTATCCTTCAACTTATCAAAGTTTACGGTAAATATTTTACTTGTATTTCACAAAATGTGACTCAAGTAATTAACTGAAAGAAGGATTTTTCCTTCTTCAGAGAATTTCTACAGTGGTATTGCTACTTTAACTTAAGTAAATTATACAGGTACTTCCATAACTGACATTAAATACTGTATATGATGTATATGCATCTTATGTATATGAGTGTAATGGTGCAGAGTTGCACTGTAGAAGACGGAGGATTCTGGTAAACTGCATTAAGTCTAGACTGTACTTAGGACAATGGATTGTGAATTCACCTACAGTTAACCAACAGTGATAACTTTAAAATATCGTATTAGCAATAAGTCAAGGAACATTGTCAAATCTCACTCACAGTGTAGCTTTCAATACATGTTGTATTACATAAAAATGACACAGAAACACTACTAGATATTATTTCATTACCGGCCATTCATTAGTACATTTGACAGTGCATTTATAATAAATCTAAAAACGACACGTTGTGTGTGGAAAAGGCGGTTTGTTGATAATTCAATGTCACAGTCATGGCTCCTCTGACTTCTCCAAATGGAAATTAGGTCACACAGTCTCTTCTCAATGGGAGCTGATATTGCATCCACCTCAATATAAACTTCAGCCACACTTAATACCAAGTAGCGCTACAAATAGACAGCTTATGGACATGCCATAATGAGAGAAATGTGTCTAAAGGGGTCAGGAAAAATAGAACTGACTTTAAGTGCAAGTCTTTGCCAAGGAAATAACATGTCTGTGGACCAAAACGGGGTCACCAGAGCGATGCTTATGTAACTGGTGGCGCTGTTTATAAAAGTACAAGCAGTTTGTCCTTAACACAACACCTCTAAATGTATTTAAAAACCCTCGTCTTACCTTGTGCTGGCTCCCCGAAGGTGATATTTATGTCAAGCCCAAAGAAAGTAGCATTTCTTCCCTCCGTTTTGATGTACGGGGAAGGGCAATAGAGTGAGTAGGTGAGCGTAGCCACAACCTGAGAATCCCTCTTGTGTCTCTCGACTTGCTTTTGGCTGCTGCGCTGTTTTGTTTCATAAGAGCTCGGCCAACTGCGCATGCCCCGCTTTCTAATCCCACTATTATGCCGCGTTCACACACAGCTGTTGAAAAGACCACCGAGAGCGCACCTGTTGAAAGTTGCATTAAAGCGTCCACACGTAAGAACAGTCCCAACTGCAATGTATTAAGACAGAAATATCATTCATATTAAATGCATATTTGGAATATTGACCGATACAAACAACAATCATTCATTCAGTTTGAACTTTCGTCTTTTACTTAAGTATATGCATATTTGTGGTGCATTTCTTTATAACTATAACTCTGATAAAAGAATCAGAGTTTGGCTGGGTGTTTTTTCATTCAAAATCCTCATTAATTTAAATACAGTAAATACAATGAACCTCAGTAATGTGTTAAAAAGGTCACACTTCTTTTTTTTCCCACAGTAAGGGAACGCGGCGCTAGTCTAGTCAAACGTGAACAACGACGTGGTTGTGACTCGCCCGTTCCCATTGGTCGGTTTACCATCACGTGTGTGATGCCAGTCACGTTTAAGACGCATGGAAATGCGGAAGTCCATTCAGATGGCTACAAGCGAAGTCTGTAAATGAATGCACATTAAAACATTTTCTTCGTTGACAGAAATTCTTTATTGCACAATGATGGCGTTCCAATTTGTCTTTCCTATAAGAATAAGTGGACTCAGATACATTAAACTCCTCTTTACTCCCAAGTAACAGGATTTCCATATTCAGTGTAATGCTTTGTTGTCAATATGCTTTTCACCACATTAAAACCACCAAGTGCATTTAAAGTTGTGGCTGATCGTGTACAGTGGGCTGAGATATTGTTACCCTAGGCTCACATAAAGAGCACACTACTTAAAAGTTAGATAAACAGGTGATGACATTATAGCAAACATTTAAGAATAAAAATTAATAAGGATTAATCACAATTAAATTAAAAATATAATCTGAATGTCCAAGACTGAAGTTTGGTTAAACAGTTTCAAGTAGAAATTTGAAAAACTAGAGTTCTAATGCTACAACAACATGTAACACATGTATACTACTATACATTTATTATGTCTTTATAGGTGTAGTTTGTATGTAGCCAACATTAATAATCACCTAAAGTGCTCTTTTATATGCTTATCATATCATTGTCAGTAGTTTTATCAGAAATATTATACAAAACACATAATTGCCTGACAGTCCATCCCTCTTGCAAGTTTCCTCCCAACAGTGGCCGATGTTGAAGTTCACAAGATCAAAGCCATCTAGTTAACACATTAGGTACTCGTCAGATATGGCTTTTCATAACTTTCTCTTTTGCTGCTGGTGTGTTGATACTCTCACACATTTGAATTTATAGGTCAGAGGGTTAGCACATCACAATCAGAAAAACTAAAGACTTGGGCCTGGGGAAGGAAGCTGTGTTTCTGGATCTTGTTTCTATGTGTTTGCTTGGTAGAGTTTTAATTTGACAGTGGTTTTCAGAGGTATGTTTGTGTCTGTTTTCATTGCGCTGCCACCTCAGGGCCCTAAGATAACAGTAGTTTTAAGCCTTGTCCTTGGCATACAGAGATTTCTCCAGATGAAATATTCATATTTTCTGCAATTGTACAATTAGAAATATTTTTCTTAAGTTGTTGAACTATTTGCATGCACAATGTGAACCTTGGTTCATCCTTATTTCTGAAAGCTTCTGCCGCCTTGGAATGCTGTTTTTCTGCCCAATCACAACACTGACCTCTTTACACAACTTTTCCAGTCTTTTGCTGATCCTGTCCAAACTTCAATTGTGTTGCTGGCATTAAATTAAAAAAGAAGCAGATATTAAAAGATCAAACATATCTTATCAAACATGTCATATCTGGTTTCTACGATCTCAAGTGGTCTATATGTCATTATTTATAATACTACTGCTTGTTTTTCTCCTGTTCAACAGATCTGTTAACACTTACTTAAAAAGGAAAACATTATTTCCCACCAGAAGCATGTCAGTGCATTACTGATATTAGTAATGGCTAAAACCAACAAATCAATTACTAATTACTAATGGTCTTCGTTCTGTCACTGCCTATACTCAAGCAGCATTTACTTACTGTAGTTCTGTACTTTGTGGTGAATGACTGTGTGACTCTCTATCAGCAGATGAATGAGGATCTGTTGGTTGGAGAATCCCATCACAAACCCAACATGAGTCACCCAACATCTGCCATGCTTTGGCAGCATCGCATGAACAAGCTCTCATTCCTCTCAGGAAACGTCAGTGCCTGTGAGTAATTGCTGCTTTGCTGAATCACAATTTATTCTTCATTTTATTTTGGTCAACAAAAGTTTGAACTTTACAGAGGACAAAATAAAAGACATGAATCGTAATGAATAATGTAGAAATGGGTAGACAGGTATTGGGGAGACAAATGTTGGTCTGTGGAAATGGAACATCAGGACTTGCATGACTTAAGCAGGACTTAATCAGAATAGTCTTGTGAATGATCCAGTTTGGTTCATTATCTGGTTACCTGTAAGACTTTATTATTATGCAACTTACTCATAAAATGTATCACGGTTGATCTGTGAGACAATCATCTATTTGTTCACATAAATTATGGCTCACAGCGTCTCTTTAAAAGAGGTGACATCTTGAAAATCAGCAGTTTCTTCAAACGAGGAACCTTTGCTCAGTCTGCAGTGTGTTAGAGCTTGTGAATATCTCAGTTTAAAAATAGTGATACAGTATATGGATGAAGCCAAATTGAAGCTTTGGGACTTTTTAAAACAAATATTACTAAAGACTCAAAGTTTGCTGCATCATGAGCACAGTGACATGGTGGCTGGTGAAACTTATAGCAGTGCTTAAAGTCTCTGGTTGAGCTCTGCAATGATTTTAACAAATCTAGTCTCAGAAGACAGAAGACCTCTATCTGAGGATCTCGGGCTATGTACAGGCTCATAAGGTACTAACAGTTCAGATAGATTGGGGAGAGACCATGTTGGGCTCTAAAGGTCAGTAATATAATCTTAAAATCAATTATAAAACATACTGGGAGCCAGTGCAAAAAGGCTAAGACAGGTGTAATGTGATCACCTCTTCTAGTTGTAGTTAAGAGTTTCGCAGCTGAGGCAAGTAAAGAGGCTGTTCGGCCTCAAGGCTGAACCTTGTGAGACACCATATTTTACAGTGGAATAGGAAGATGTGCAGCTACTTATGGAAAAACAGAATGTTCTATCTGAGAGATATGAGGAGAACCATTTTAAAGCAGAACCTGTTGTTTGAGCCCAGCACGTTAGTCTATGCAGTAAAATGTTATGATCTACTGTATCAAAAGCAGCACTGAGATCTAGGAGGACAAGAACAGAGCACATCCCAGCATCAGAAGCAAGCAGGTAGTCATTAGTAACTTTAGAAAGGACAGTCTCTGTGCTGTGATGCTTATGAAAACCAGACTGGAATTCATCCAAAATATTATAGTTATTATAGTTATTATAGTTATAGTAACTATCCAAAGCATACTAAGCAAGAGAGTGAGCCTTCACTTTTAGTTATTCGGCTGCACAGAACCAGAAAGTATGGGAAATATTTATCATGGTTTTTGGTTTGTACAACACTTCTCTCCTTCAGGAAACCAGGGTTTATGCATAAGGTTTGTTGTTGGTCATGTTGCCGGCTTTACTTTGACGTGGTATGAAGGAAACACTATTGATTTGTGTGGTGTATTTTTTGGGGCACACCACATCTCCTGCACACTCTAAAGACAACTGTTCACCAAAGCCAAATGGACTATTTACACAAGTGAGAATGTGTCTGACCTGGGCCGTTTCTCAATACGAAGTACGTGAAGTACGAACTCCCGTACTTGGAAGTACAGACTTGGCAAGTACAAACTCAGAGTATGGACTGTCAAGGACAGGAGGACGCAGTACACTCATGCAGAATTGAGTCGCAGTACTTGCTCATGACGAGCTCAGCTCTGCTTTGCTCTAGTGTTTGTATGTTATAAAAGATAAATTCCATCACAACTGTTTTTGTGTAATTTTAGTTTATTATGTTAATGTACATACAGTATGTGGGCTATATATTATTAAGTAGCGTGTTAATTTGCTATTGTTGCTAAATGGTATGAAATGAATATGGAATGAAAAAGTGAATTTACTACTTTTACCAGAGTATACCGAGTTTACCAGAGTTGCATCTGTCTTCCCACAATATTCTAAATAGTAACAACAATTACCATTTTCTGTAGGACAAAACCCAGAGCCGTTTGCTGTGATATTTCTAAGACCCTGGTGGTGATGTAAAAGTAGTTTAAACAGGTAAAAAAACACACAACAGCAGGGAGAATGGTAGAATGGTTTTCTGTTGCAGCTTATTGTCCAATTGTTCCTTGCACAGTTTATCTTTTGGGACAGTTAGCTTTTGTTCTTTAACTCAGAATTATATGATGAATAATACATAAAAGTGCCAAATGTCAATATCAACATCTTACTGTCTCTATTATGGAGGCATATGGAGGCAGCCATCAGATGAAATGGCTTTTTTGGAATCAGGTGCCAAAATGGCACCTGGTGTAACTAAACAATCACTAGTTCACTAGACTTGAACTGACCCAGTCCCAGATCTCCAGTTAACTCTGCCTGTTCCATAGATAGTCGTTCTGTTTCTCCTCCAACTTCTTGCCATCATACACACATTGCTGCAGGAAACAGAATCTATGATCTTAAACATTTATGGTCATGTTGTACTCCAAATTATTTGAGTCCACATTATGTCTCTTTAATATGCAAAGCTAGCAAATGCACATCAACAGCTGCACATCTGGACACCAGTCTGTCAAACTCCTGAAGTTTGCAGATGACACCACCCTCATCAGCCTCATTCCCGATGGAGATGAGTCAGCCTACAGGATAGAATTAGACTGTCTGGTGTCATGGTGCAGCAACCTGGAGCTCAACGCTCCCAAGACAGTGGAAATGATAGTGGATTTCAGGAAAGACCTGGTATTAATGTTATGGATGAACAGTGTAAAGCGTGCTTTATACCAACAACTTAACAACTCCTGCTGGAATATAATACAGGTGCTGTACTTACACATTGAAGTACGAGTGTGAACAACAGGTTGACAATGCCTCCAAGTGTTCCTGTGATGTTGTTACATAAGAGGTTATTTGCCTGAATTTTGAGGACTGCATATTCTTCATGGTTCTCTATGTCTCAAATAGAATAAAAATTCAATTCCTCTACAGCTCATGCAATTTTTTAAACTGAAACCTTAATTTAAAGCACATCTTGATTGTTTCATTTAATTTTTCTCAAATTTAACCATATTCTATTTTGTGTAGAAAGCCACAATGATGAAACTGTGTCACTGACAGACATATCGTGTGGCTGTATATGGAAAAACATTAGTGGTGACGCATAGTGACAGTTATTGTGTGGCGACTACAACATCCTGACGAATGCCCATCTGTCCAGAATATCCACACATTTTGAGGGTTTTCCAGCACCGGACTGTGAGAATGAGTGAGTCACAGGCAAGTGCTCTGTCCTTTAGTCTACTTTCTGACAAAATCAATGTTCTCTCTGCTACAGCAACTGTGTCCATTAACAGTTAATGAGTCCCACTGAAGTACCCTTCTACCAGCTGGCACCGTAAGCTCTGCATTTAAATGAATAGGAAAAATCTTATGAGTGGCATGATGACATGGTAACAGTTGTTGTGTGGTAAATAGAGCATGACCTTTCTTTACCCTACAATATTATATTTCCAAGTCATTTTCAGAGGTCAGTGTCAATGAAAATACTCAAGTGGATGCAAAAAGATGCTAATTCCAGGCAATGGTGATTTTGAGAGGTTTCACAAAAGTATGCCATTTATTGTTTAGGTATTACAGCCATTTTTGATGAGAAGTGAACTGATCGGTTGCTGTCTATTCCCTCATTACTTCAAGACAAATAATACTGACTTTGTCAATATTGACTTTGATCTCAGTTGCGTATTGAGTTGGCATTTGGCAGCTGTTTGACTGGAGCTACCATTATGAACTCCAAGGAGATCTCAATGCAAGTGAAAGCTAAAGCAACAACATAAATCTATAAATGAGACAGCAAAAACCTTAGGTGTGGCCAAATTAATATTGTGATGTATTCTGGTTTAGCACAAATGTACACTTGATCAACTGATTAGATATTGGTGATCAAAAGTCAAAGGTCAAGGTCACTGTGATCTCATGCAGGTTCCATTCTCATTATTACTTTATCTCAGAAGCACCAGAAGGAAATCTGATTTCTTTGTATTTTATTTGAATGATTATGTACATTAAGAATATGATTCTAACAAGAATAAATATTCAATTTGAGTTTATCATTATTATATTAAATTGCACACAAATACCTTGGACTCACAAATGTTCTGCTTTTGAAGTGTCATCATCAGTGCATGTGGACATCCATGTGCCTTTGTCTGTCTGTCTGTTTGTCTCTCTCTCCCTTACTCAAACACACACGCATACAGAACTGCACCTACCCACCATTTGCCTTACTGGCACACACAATATACAGCATGCACACACACACCTCCCTCGTTAGCACATGGACACCATGTGTCTGACTCAGCATGATGGAGGTGGTGACTTGGCAGCAGTAATAACCATGTTCCTTCTGCTCCTCTCGTTTCCCTCCTCCTTATCTTCTCTCTCTGCCTCTCTCTAACTGGTAAATCATGACAGTTTGTCAAAGCTTTATTCAGTAGTTCATTTAACAATTTTGTCTACACTTCCCAGAAAATATCTAACACTGACTTCAGGCTGAATTTCTGTAGGTAAAGACATTTTGAACATTTTCTCATTAATCTAATCATTTTATTTTTAGAAGCTAGAACTGGGATCAGGAATAAAAAAATTAGTAAATCTAATTTTGGCTTTGTAGGTGCAAAACATTGTTTTACCACTAGGAGGCTTCCTAGATGATGCTAAAGGTTCCCAGCCACAAGTTCAGCTTAAGAGTGGAGAATGGAAAAGCCATTGACTCTGCATAATGTCACGTAGTGGAGGTATCAAAATTGCCACATTCATGCTGGGTCATTGTCTAAGAAAAAAAGGTTAGAGGTGGAGTAATGTGGTGTTCTGAAACGTCATATCCAAACCTGTCTCCTAAAAATCACATTTCTAGACAAGTGAACTGCAAATGCAATATGCATATTATGATTACATCAATACTAATTTATTTTTTAATACACTGCAGAAAGCAATCATTGAAGGTGATGGACAGGTGATTGTATGCAGGAGGGTTTGTATGTTCAGTATCAGCATATTTGCTGGTTGTCATTTATGTCAGAAACATTCATAGAAATAGTAATCCAGCTGCAGTTACATTCACCACAAAAAACAAATTTGTGATTGCAGTTAGGAGTCAGCGTTGGTTAATCCAGCACAACTCAATGATAGTAGTTTCTCTGCCACTGTACGTCTTGTCTGAATCCATGACTACCATCATTAACACATTTTACACCATACACATCCTTGCAAGACAGCTGACTTGCTGTGGTATTGTTCAGGGCCAGTTCTGACCTTATAACCTGGGCAAATTTTTTTGTCAATGCCCCTCAACCACCTCCCCAACACTGATGCCACAATTTTTAAGCCAATCTCAGAATCAGAATCATCGAGTCATTAGTGCAAGCATACAAATTTGTTTCAATGTTTTTCACACAATATTAAATTGGCTATATAGTAAAAATACAAAAATATTTTAAACATTAAATGAACTATCTATCTCGCCCGTAAGCTGGCTGAGATAGGCTCCAGCACACCCGTGACCCCTGTGGGGACTAAGCGGTATAGAAGATGAATGAATGAATGAATGAATGAATGAATGAATGAACTATCTAAAGCAATACTTTAATCATATTAATATTTTTTTAATTTCTTTTGAATTTATAATTGAAATTTCTTTTTGTGTATTAGACACACCATAACATAGACAAGCCTTGGACTGGAGCAACTATGTTAATTTATAGGCTTAATACGACTAATAGTGTTTTCATTATTAGACCCACTGTGTCTCATTCTTAACATCCTTCAAACACTACTGCAAGTATATATATTATGAAGTAAAGCTCCCTGTTACAAACCAGGAAAAAACACTGTGACTCTCCACAGGAGGAAACTAAATTTTCTTTTGGCAATTCTGTGCTACAGATGACAACATAGAATAGTAATACTGAATTGACTACTACTACTACTACTACTACTACTACTACTGAAGTTCTTGCCCAAGTAATGCAAATATTTTTTGAATGTATACTCTGGGGGAGGGGGGCTTTATTTGGATCCTCCTGTGCCCATTTCTGTCCCCTCTATGGACAGCCTCACTAAGACCACAGAGGTTAAGTACCTTGCTCAGTGGCACCTTGAACATCTGAAGGATCTAAACTAATAAGCAGTCCCTGGTAGTGTTTGCTTGGACCTGTGGTTGATGGATGCATGGTTTCAGCAGCAGCTTGCTCTTCTGCTGTTGTGGTTCTCAGAGCCCAGTGGATGATTAACACATTCTTGACATCCAGGTGGGAGCTGGTCCAAACTGGACTGAACTGATAGAATCTCGTGCACCAATCTCCTGAAACGCAACAACAGTGTTTTAATATTTAGGAACACTAGAATTACATTTGCCTGAGTGGCATGAGTTTAAAATACAATGACAACTTTTCCAAAAATCCCTATAGTCTTATGATACAGTAATAAACACAAGACATATTATGAAAGTGTTTTTAAGCATCCCTAAACTTGTTTCAACTTTCAGGGAAGGTTTTTTTTTTACTGATAACATGTGTTGGGGGTCAGCTGATGCTCCAGAATGCACATCCTACACACCTGTTCACACTTTCCTATAGGTCCTCTGCATAACAGCTAGTTGGGATAAGAATATGGAGAAAGAGTGTTAGCTAAAAGCCATATAATGCTACAATACATCAGGAGCAGCAGGACCTTTGTCCCAAATAGCATATTAAAGACATGAGAAGCAGTGTCTTATTGCTGTAGATATTAAAACTGCATTAATGTGAAAATCTGCATACAAAATCTGATAACTGGCAAATACATATTAAATGCTATGATACTGTATGTTGTGGGTGAACATTTGCAACCAGGCAACCAGCTTCTTCACTCTGAGAAAAGTTGGTTAGAGGCTAGAGAGGGAGTCTCCAATTTATCCTTCATCCATCCCCAGGTAAATTCCATTCATCCCCAGGGAGATTAATATCACTTCACAGTTCCAGCTGGGAAGCCATGAATAATGAGTGTTTTGTGTGGGTTGGAAGGGCTGTAGGAGTTGTGACCAGAAAAGCCAACATTTAAAATTTGTCTCTACCCTCTCATGGGACAAAAATGGCCATTTGTTGCAAGAGCACCCCACTGTACAGATACAGGCATTTGTGGAAATTGCATCCCTTTTCATGTCAGACATCAAAATGGCAGTTGCTGCCGGATGTATAACAGCACCAAAATGGTGTCTGGTGTAACATTTTTGCCCTAAACAACAAACAACAACCAAGAGATTTGGTTGGGACATTGCATACAGATGTCTGGGTTAGGTTTAGGCAATAAATAAACATGGTTAGGGCTAGTAAAAGTTAATGTATACCTCAAAATGACTGCTTCCTTATCTTTGTCATATGACGTGTTTCACAAGACTCAATTACAACGCAATTTGGTTACAAACGCATCTGGGTTATGGTTACTAAAAATGACTCTTAAAAATGACTGCTTCTCTAACTTCATACAATGTGTGTTGAATGACAGTCACACAGGCCACCGTTTATGATAACATGAAAAGAAAGTCGTGTTACTGTTACAAAGTCCTATGCTTTGTTGTGCCACCCTTCCACTGCAGCCTCTTCCTGACAAACAGAGTACACATGTATGAACTCCTCTACTTGGAAGCTCAGACTTGACAAGTGCAAGGACGGAGGATGTAATGGCACAGAACACTAAATGCACAATTAAGGCAGGAGCAGCCTTGCTCATCATGAGTTCAGCTATGCTTATTCTCGCAGCAGTAAAACAACTGTGTTCATCTGCGTATAGCAAATGCATGGTGGGATGTTTGGCTTCCTAAGTCCACACAACTATTCTCCCAGAGCATCCTCGATAAAACAGGCAGAGCAAAGACACTTTCGATTGTTTGATCTGTACTTACCTAGATGTGTACTTTGAACTGGAATCATACTTAGGCTTTGAATAGTGACATTTCACAATGACATTTAATCACTCACTTTCTTCTGTCCACGCAGAAAACGCAGAAATTTTGAATTTCATAGATGTGTAATGATTTGTGCTGGTATCTTGTCTGGGACAGGATTGTTATCTGGTACAATACAGTAGGTCAAGGGTGTCCAATCCGGGTCTTTGAGGGCCACTGTCCTGCTTGTTTTCCAAATATCCCTGCCTTACCTACTGATAGAGGGTATACCACTAAATTCATCTAAATTCTGAAGACATGTTGTCTTTATATGAAAAAGAGATTATTAGAAAGATTAATGAGGGACAGATAAGAAAAAAGTGAGTGACTGATTTTGCAGTTTATTTTCTTTCTGCAAAAAGTATCCAGTCATCTTCTAACTTCTGTTATACTCCAGCCTATGTCCTCAAATGTACTCTCCAGCTGTAATGCATCATCTTAACACTGCACCTATTTTTTGACTCTCCAGTTACCTCATTGCCTCTCCGATGTTCCTGTTCTCTTTGACTGAAATCTCCATCCATGTAATGAAGCCATTGGCCTTACTGAACCTGTCTATGCTGTCTGCTGACACGACCCGGTGAGGGAGGTCACACTGCAGAGAGAGAGACACACAATAACACTTTTTTATTGTAAAGAAGGTGGTTTAGGATCTGGCTGTCTTTCTTTCTTTCTCAAACCTATTAACCTTGGTTATTTTTCTTCAGTTCACTCAACATCAAACTGAAACCTAAAGCCTAAAGTCTGAGCCTAAAGAAAGCACACAGACTAACAGCATGCTGCTTTTTTATTAATCCAGAGCCAGAAGGTTTTCATTACTATATGTATCATTCATTAGTTCCCTGCACTCAGTCACCTTGTTGGCCAGTAGGATGCAGGGGATGGAGTTTCCATTGGGCAGCATGGCTTTGTTGTCCAGGTCCTGTTTCCAGTGGCGACAACTGAGGAAGCTGGATGAGCTGGTGACATCAAACATCACGACACACCCAAACGCACCTTTATAATAGATCCTGGTCATGGATATATAACGCTCCTGGCCTGAAAGGGAGGACGCAAATGTCACTCACATCCATCTGTACATACCGTATATTCAACTAAAATATGTTTTGTACCTGCGATATCCCACAGTTGTAGTCTGACTTTTTCTTTGTCTGACCAGTGCAGCAGCTTCACAGAAAAATCCACTGAGAAATGAAGAGTATATATTAGCCACAGAAACAGAGAAGAAGAGAAGTGAAACAACTGAGAAATGAAAGAAATGAAACAGAAGTGAAGACAGGAATCTATTTTTGTGTAGAACACTCAAAATATGAAAACATGAAAATTTCCCCTGAAGTTCTAGACTTTTACTCCTGCATAAGAGATGAGCTTACTTAAGAGCGCTTTGGTGAGATGGTTCATGTGAATGACAATATAAGCTCCTGTGGAACTGCAGAACTGTACAGGACTTCCTACAGCACCGAATGTACATTTCTCAGTTTTTGTTGAAACTGTAAGAAAGGTACTAATTCTATATGTATATTATTGAGACCACAGTGGGCAGTGCAGTCGTACTGGAGTGCATTATATTCAGACCATATATTAGGCCATCCTATTCACATAAATGAGGGGGTCATTTTGTTTTTGAAGGGCTAACCTACATACTATGTTTACTAGTTGTAGTTTAGTGTATTAGCATGCTAAAATATGTTAAAACACATCTGAGGCTAATGGTAACAAAGTTGGATTACAGAAAACCATTTTTCAAATTAACGTACTTACCTAGAGCAGTATCTCATTGTAAGTAAAAGTACAACTTCAAAAGTACATTTAAACTGACTATAGTAAATAATCTAGTACAGTTTCAAAGTAAAAATATGGCATAGAAAGTTCATAGTAATTCATAAAGAAAGGTGAAAGGTCTGCATTAACTACACACTTGTGGAACAAAAATTAACAGCTAATTATAGCAGTTGATTTAAACTACTTTAAGCATTTTTTTGTTTTGCTTTACAAAAAAACGTGGATGAAACTAGCATTCATATTCAACGTTATATATATATATATATATATACATATATATATATATATATACACTTTCACT
>OMLM01005133.1:18925-31597 GCA_900302695.1 Helostoma temminkii
TGATTTCAACATATGAAGTAATACCATAAACAATACAAGCTGTTTTTGATTATTTATTTTTAATCTTATTTGAATATAACAATAATAAAGAGTGCTGAGATTCCTGTTATTTCACGACGACACAAACTATTATATAATTTTTTGCTTTAATTAAACTCAATAAATCACTAAAATTTACAAAGATCATCACTAAGTAAAATAAATAAATTTAGGGTCAGTGTGTAATAATTATTTCAAGGCAGTGAACATATTGTAATCCTTGCTGCGTTTACTGTACAGTCAGCCATCGTTATGAAGTAAACCTCCTACGAGCAATTGATTCTAAACATTTAATATGACTTAATTTGCTCGCAGCCACGTGCCTCTTAAAATGCCACTCGACTTTTCATGCCTGGTTATAACTGAAACAATTGTCTGGCAGTGAGGAAATAGAGTAATACATGTGTCGGCATGATGGTGAATGTGTAAGCAAATCCTAAAGTACAATGTGAACAAATGACACAATATGGAGGTGATTTAGTGGAGTTCCAGTAACTATAATTTGACTTTTGGGAAAGTCTTGATTGGTTTGTAAATATAGATTTTGGTTTTGTTATTGCTAAAATGGCAACAATCACTTATTTGGTATTTGTTTACAGGCCATGTTGGTATTTTCTTCACTTCATGAAAGTTAAAATTTTATCTTTTCAAATGCAAGCTATAATGCATCATTGTCTTTCTTGTTGGGTGAATAATTATATCTCATTTTCAGAAAAATGCTCTGTTAATGGTTCAGAGTTTACTTTGTCCACGGTGAGACTTGTTGCACACACACACACAGAGAAAGACTACAAATGGTTTGAGTGCATAAAGAGGCTTATTTGTTCTGACTCGTTGTGCCGATGGACGTGTGAAGTCATCTGCTCGCAGCCCCGAACCCGTAGATCCGAACTTGTGTTAACTGACACCACAAGCTTGCATCTACAGGTCTGCGTCTGTGCAGCTCCAACAACCCGAGCAGCGTCGGCCAAATACAGCAGGGGCTGCTCACCACCTCCTACCGACTGCATTAACTATTTGTGTGTCACAGCTGCTGTACCAGCAATACTGCTTTATTCTGTTCATCACCCAAAAAGCTTTGTTTCACTTGGTTTTAGCTATCCAATCAGGCTCCAGCAGAACACCTCTCAGTCTTTGTGTCAATCTCAGAAATCTCTCTGCACAAGTCAGCGATTGAGGTACAGGGGTCCTTGAAACATTCTACACAGTTGTTGTTTGAAAGAAATTAGTCTTTACAGCGTTAAATGGAGACCAACAGGGACTCTGTGCAAAGGGAAAATGGAATTCTAGCTACCACTTGCTTGTGTGTGTCCAATTGTTAGTCTGTAGAAATCTCACATCAGTCAGCAATTAGCTGCAGCTCGACTTTCTAGCGTTAATGAAGTAGACATCGGCCCAGTTAGAGAATGCATATGACTGACAGTAGAAATGTTGGTTTATCACTTGATGATTATCTTCTACATGGCAACAGTTTAAAACGAGCAGCTGGATGTGAAGAGCGTGGATAAGCATCGGAGGAAGTGTTTATCTGCTGTGTGCACAGACACAAAGCTCTTAGAAAGTTCTGATCGCTTTAAGCACAAACAAGTTTAACACTTTTAAAATAAATAGTTCTTTGAACTACAAGTGGCTTCCTACACCGATTCTTCCACCATCTCTTCATTTTTGTTTTCATTCCCCGACTTCCTAATTGATGAGGTCCCAGTGTCCAGGTCTGCTTGCTCCCAGGTTGAGGTAGTAGGTTGTATAGTTGAGAATTACACCCCAGGAGATAACTGTACAACCTTCTAGCTTTCCCTGAGGTATGCATGGCACTCTGCACTCTGCACAATGAATTAATATGAATGAATAAACGTGCTCACAAATCAAGCTGTTTTGAATGTTTCATGCCAGTGATTGAGTCTATGACATGTGCTATTGATGCCGATATTGTTATTACAATTATTAAATATGACATTTTTGCAAACCTTAAGAAACAAATGCTTCTTCGGATTTTTATATTCATTAAGGCTGCAACAAATCATTGCTTTCACTGTTGATCCAATGTTTTTCTCTATTAATCGTGTAGTGCATAAAAGAACAGAGAAAATTTTTTTTTTTTTTTTTATGGCCTCCACAGTTGCTTGTAGCTTAATGTTGTCACATACAGTATTTTATTCTCATTTTATCCGACCACCAGCCCTAAACCAACAGAAGCTAAAAACAGAAAAGCTGCAGTGTTGACATTTGAGAAGCTGGACCTAGAAATAATTTCTGCCCGAAAATCAACTCAGACAATAAATTCATGTTCATAAATGCTGCTGACCAATTTTCAGCTGATAAATGAATGGAGTGTTTCATGTTTGAATTATCATTTTCATATGTATTATGATACCTACAATATGTAATAGAAGCAGACAGATGTGTTTGTTGACGTCTTACTATGCTAAAAGCCTAATATGTTACCTCTCAGTATTTATTTTTGTGTGTATGTTGACTTATATGATGTGTGTTTGTGAAACTTGTCAGCAGTGCAGTATATTCTGCTTTGGTTGATTTGAAGTCAGTACTGTTCTTGTGTGTGCGTTTGTCTGTGTGTGTGCAGGCGGCAGGTAGAGATCAGAAAGTGCTGTGTTGCTGCAGAGCTGATATGGCTGAGACGTGACAGTATGCTGGAGGCATCAGTCCATCTCCACTCTGAGATGACATTTTATTATTTGCTGCATGATGACCTCATTAACGGTGACGGTCGCGCGAAAGGAGTCCGGCTGCTTCAGTCTTATTGTTCCTGTGGTGACAGACAGTGGCTGTAAAGGATGTTAGACACAAAAGGAAAAAGAGTCGTGAGATTGGAACACGAGCCGCAGACAGCAGCACCAGAGTCACTAAAATCAGTTGTCACTGAGAACAATTATTGTCATAATATTTCCAATCAGCAGATGCAGTCTGGATGGAAACTACTGCTGTCAAAACATATGACATGTGAAATATTATGACACTAACGGAGGAAAAGGAAATCTGCTCCTCCCCTTTCCTTTTTATCTTCCCTCTATCATCAGCTGCCATGTCACTACCAAAGGCCGTTCATTCGGCTCTCTCCATTTTACTTTTGGTGTAAGTCAAACATCGGGTACTACCTCTGCTGGATATAAACATCCTAACAGTCCCAGTGCAGCACAAGCATGTCTGTATTAGCCATCAGGTGGTACTGTATGTACTGAGAATATACAGAGGCCTGGCAGTCATCTGCCTCCCCCATCTACCGGTGTGTGTGTGTGTGTGTGTGTGTAGCTGAGGTAATGGGAGCAAGTGACTGCCCCCTGTTGGTTAACTATGTGAAGTGTCCAGCTGTGGGAGGGTCTGATTAGGTGACTTATGAAATAACTCTTCTAAAAGAATCTAAAAAAAGTTTTTTTTGTGATTGCATCCTGTGTGTGTGTGTGTGTGTGTGTGTGTGTGTGTGTGCGTGGCATGGAGTGACACATTATTCCTAAACAGAGTAGAAGGGAAGAGCTACTCTATGAAGTTCTTCTGCTTCGCTATACAACAGTTTGCATGACTTTTTTCAGTTTGTAAATTCTACAGTTGTTTTTTGTATTATTTTTTTGTATTCTATATTTTATTTTTTTATTTACTTTTTTTTACTTTTTCTTGATAACAAGCTTGATCATTATCTTTCTTTCTTGTTGAAGATGTTTTGAGGGGGTAGACCTAGGACCCTTAGACATAGGGTCCCTAGTAGGTAGACCCAGAGCCCTTAGATATAGGGACGCTAGTGGTTAGACCTAGGGACCTAGGGCCGGTTGATTTGGAGTCTAGAGAGTTGAGCTGGATGGCTCCGTTCCCTGGTCGGCAGCCTCTGGATCAGAACCACACAGGGCACCATCTAATTAGTGGAGATGACCAAAAGAGGGGGCAGATTGTTTTTAATATTTTGTGACATGATAAGGCTGGGGAACACACTGGCTTGTTTACCCTGAGCAGATGCAATGCACATAAGACTGTGTTGTGCCACCAGTGTGGTCGATTTATTGTATGTGGACTGGTTAAGGACTGGTGAGGAGGGCGTTAGGTACCTGTAAGTAGGGACGACAGCAGTGCTACTGAACAGGCTTGGTACCATTCAGAGGACACTGCGCTGAAGCCAGTGGAGAATTTACAGCAACTCAGCCAAAGCAGATACAATGTAGCTATGAGGCTTCTTCAAAGGTCAGTTTAAATGTTTGATAGGTTAATGACTAGAGATGGTGTTGTTATGTGGTCCAACAGGTTTAGCCTGATACTCACTTTATGTTCACCCAACTGTTAATAAGACTGTTTCTGAATGTGGACTTATCAGTTGTGAACAACCTACAGTTTATTCATTCATACGTTCATTATTCTAAATGCTTATCCTGTCACAGGGGATGCTGGAGCAAGTGTCATAGACAGGTCAACAGTCTCTGTACCATTTATACACACATTCATGTCTGTGGGTAAAGTTAGAGTCATTAATTTGGAAACTGCAGTAGCCAAAGGAAACCCTTGGAAACAGTGCAGTGCATTTGCAACAGACAGTTTAAATTAGCTTTCTAGGAACAGGCAGAAAGCGGAGACAATTTTCAGGTTGATGACCCGAAAGCTGAACAGTCAGAGACTTGTACTGGAAGGCTCAGATGTGCATCTTCTGGCTCACAATAAATGGGGGGCATACATGCAGATGACCTAAAGGCAGATTATTTGGTTAGGACTCGAACAGACAACAAGAAAGGGCAGGTATGACCTGTGTGGAGGGTGGGAATAAATACAGGATAACTATGGAGGGTGAAGATAAAGATGAAGATGGAACCCATCTGCAAAATAAGTATTAGGCCAACGGTGATGGCAGAGTTCCGCAGGATAAAGAGCACATGATGCCCAGGAAAGATGAAATGTGGGGTGATGAAGACATGGGACTGCATCTGGGGAGCAGAGGTGCTGGTCAAGGAGGAACTAAAGGCACAATTCAAAACAAAACAGCATGGATAGGGCTGTACACACAACCTGCAGGAGCGAGCATAGCTCATGAGCTAATGACAGCAGTTCACAAAGTTGTAAATGATACAGCATTTTATCAAACTATTCCGGCAGGTGCTAGTGGAGAGCAGAAAACAAGAACAGAAATGAAGCAGGAAATATGATGAAACTTATTCCATAGAGTCCATCTTTAAATAATTATTCAAGCTGACAGGACACTTATCTGTTGTCTGTCCCTAACACACAATCAGAGAAGGGAACAGCTTTTGTGTTCCTGTTTTCTGCTCCAGCCTCTTGGGTTTGTCTGTTCTGGGGCATCAAATGAATGAACTTGTCTGAATTCAAAGCTGTTGTGAACTCTATGATAAATGACTGTGTCTGTTCCAAGCTCACTGCAGCGTTCTGCTCAGTTTTTAACCTGTTTGACTTTTCATAATGACTGACCAGCTCTTACTTTGAAAAGTCATTGCTAACCTCAGTGGGGTTTTCACAATTACACAATTATTATATATTATTCTTTATCATATTATGGTTCCCATAGCAATGACCCCAGTGACCTCTGCCATGCCCATCCCTATCAATCAGATGTAACAGCTGCCAATCAATTACTCAGACTAACTGTACTGCTGCATCAGCCAACCAGCAAGCGCACACACACATTCACACACACACACACGCACACACACACACACACACACACACATACTTAAGCCATGGTAACTCTTGTATGTTTTCTACCTCTCAGGCTCTGCAGGCCCGTTGCCGTGTGCTTATTTGCAATCCTGCTGCCGTTTTCTCCGATGCGTGGGCTAGTGTGACAGTTCTGGGTCTCTGTTGATGTACTACTTGGCTCACTGGGGATGATTCTTGTTCTTTACCAGCACATAATAAATACTTAAAGAGAGCAAAATGGGATCAATAAATCAGGGGCTATGAGCTGCCATTTGACTGACTGCAAACTTTATCATTCATCATGTGGATGTTGGTTTTGCTTAAAATTACAATATTTATATATATGTTTCAGTATTTATATTTAATAGCCATAACAGCCCTGTTCTTGTGTATTTTCAGTGCATAGCTGCTGTATTTCTGGACCTAACTACACATTCATGCATGTGCATAAATGCATGTGTGCAGGCCTGTGTGAACTTTTGTCTGCCTGCTGCAGGCTCCTGCCGTCTAAAGCAGACTAATATTAGCGCCTTGCTGAAGACAGCAGACTGTTCATCACTGGTACTCACTTCATTAACCGTCTCGAGCCCTCAGACCTTCATCAACAGACACTAATCAAAACAGTGCCACACACTGAGCACCGTTTATTTATAATGCAGCTAATCAGAGGTTGCCACTGGCACCTGCAGTATGCATAGGGTTAATAAGCGTGCTAAAATAGTAAATAATGATAATTAATTTTACAAGAGATTGTGTTTTTTATTCAGAATATTCAAATTAATTATTTTTGCTACACAGTTCCCTTCATTTTATCTCCCTATCTTGGTCGTTTCCATACTTTCCATCTCATGAAAGATTGAAGTACTGAAACGTTGGTAATAATGTGGCAAGTGATGGACAGTGTAGAGAACTTTTGCCTTTTGTTCTCGACTAAGAGATTTAAAAATTGGTAGCATCTGTGTTTTTCAGTGGGGGGACATAAAGAGGAGTGTGCTGTAGATCCAGATGCAAGGTTTTCTCCGGCAACTGCAGCTGTATAGAGATAGAAAAACAGCGCACAATGCACTGCGTCTGCCAGACAGCAGTCGAAAGAGGATTGGAGATTAGCCGGGGTGCAGACACAGTCGGTCGATCAGTCAGTCAAGGAGGGAGGGAGCGAAAGAAAAGCAAGAGGGCACTGTGGTCTCAGGGATTTTTCTTTGTTTTTTTCCTTGTTCCCCTTCCCAGTCTCCGAGCCCTGTCGCTGATTTGAGCCTGCAGTTGGTGGTATGTCTGCGCTCTCCTTTTTCACTCCATCTGTCCCTCCCCCATCATCTCTCTCTCTCTCCCTCTCTCTCTCTCTCTCCCTCTCTCGCTCCATACCAAAGCCTGGGGGAGCCAGTGGAGATTAAATGTAGCCTCTATAAGCCGAAGCACATCATGTAGCAACGCTTCTATGGCCCCTTCTCCCTCACTCACTCTCTCACTCTCTCTCTCTCTCTCTCTCTTTCCCTCTGTGTGTCTGTCTCTCCTTGTCTTTCTGAAGGGGCAGTGTGAGTGATGTCGGCCTGTGTGAGGTACAGAGTGAGAGAAGAGAAAGAAAGAAAAAGGCTGGACGAGTGGATTTTTGCTTTTTTGCATGCAAGCAGAAGAGAACAGAGGATTTGTTTTATGGGTGGAAAAAGGACAGCGGCAAGGTGGAAAAATCAAGGAAAGGAAGACTACTTTCTTTCCCCCTCCACACCCCCCTCACCTACCACCTACCACCACCATTTCACCTCTCTCTCTCTCTCTATCATCTGATAAAGAGGGAAAATGGGCCTCTGGCTGTAAGCAGTTGCAGCTGTGAGGCAAATTAATGGATGATATTTCTTTACCCACTTCTCTCCCTTTTTGACATTTTTGCCCCACATGAATATCACGGTAAGGAAAAAGTGTTCTGGGGAGGGGAGGGTGATGCTGTAGTTTTTTTTCTTCCTACCTTCCCTCCTTTCTAGCACTGCGTGTGATTGAATATGAGAAAACAATGCAAAGGGAAAAGGGGCGAGGAGGGGGGAGAGAGAGAGAGTGGCGCGAGACAAGAGATCAGCAGGCATTCGTTTTGTCCTTTAACTTGGATTTGTGTGTGTGTGTGTGTGTGTGTGAGAGAGTGTGTGCGCATGTTTTCCCCCCTCACCAACCTGCCTCAGACCTGCAGGTTTGGATACAATGTAAGTAGGGGCTAAGTCGATGGTGCAAGGAATGGCAAATGAGTGTGTCACTTTTTGTGCAATGCACACATGTGTATGTGTGTGTGTGTGTGTGCGCACGCCCCCCACCCCCAGCTTCTCTCATCCCTTCACTGAGGCGGCACACTGGTATGCTTCACTGGCACTGTGGCCCTATGGCTGCAAGTGCTGACTATGGCTCGATGCCTACTCCTTTATTTTTCCTCTGTCTCTCTCTTTGTACATCTCTCGCTTGCTCACCTGCCTGTTCTGTCGAACCTTTAAGTATCATTTTCCTTTCAGCGTTTTGTTTTCTGGGAAGAAGAATCGCCTCACCGACTCTCTCTCTCTCTCTCTCCCTGTCTTGCGCGTGCGACTCTCCTCCCCAGACTCCTCGCTCTTGCGCTTGCTCTTTCTCTGCGTGTTATTGAAAGAGAGAGAAGCAATGAGAATGAGGGAGAGGGACCGTACACATGGTTCAGTCCGGCTCAGTAGTACCACCCATCCTCATGACTCTCTTTCTTCTTGTCTCAGTCCATCGCTCCTCCTGCCTTTTATTTCGCCTGATTTTGAGCAGATGGAGCAGCCTCTTCCTCGTGGCGTGAGCGTAACTAGAGTCGTTTTTGGCATGCTGTAAGTTTAAAATCTGAGCTTTCCGTTTCTCTCTCTGTCTCCTTTTTATTCCCCTTCCCAAGCAGGCAGCGAGCTAAGAAGAACAGCAAGCAAGGCATCCTGGATCCAAAAGGAAGGGTGAGCTGGTACCGACAAATTCTCTTCCTCTCCACTCCCCTCTCAGCTCCTTGTCTGGTTCTTAAGCTTTAAGGTAGTGCAAAGAAGCTGTAGAGCTTTGTTACACGGTTTGGCTTTTTTCAGCGCAGCCTCTCCAGTGGATTCAGGGAACGTGTGCTATTAATGCTTGAGCATCCACTGAAGGGTATTATTAACATTGCAAGATGTGACAGTCAGACAAGCATGCAAGTCATCATGTGCGATGGACTGTTTGACGATGTGCAGCCCCAGCGTCAGATTTCAGTTCTGTAGTCGATGAGGGGCTATTGTCTCGTACGGCTGCAGCAATAATTAGAAATCATCTGCTGGTTTGTGTTTTTTTCTTCCTGAGCTGCACAGCGGCAGGCTGTGTACCTGATGGCAGGAGGCATTTTTCAAAATGCTATATTGTTCAACCGAGGTGGGGGAGGGGACGAGTGAGAAAGAGTGTTGAGGAGGAGGCTGGTCAGTGTTGTGTCTGGCTGAGGCTTGCACTTGTGTGTTCAAATACACACGAGGTTGGCGAAGGTTAAATTGTGCGCGTGTCATACGTAATTAGAAGTGGCCTTATGTTTGCTGTGTAGCTGTGACAGGCAGAGTTTGCTCTGTATGTCGGAGGCACTTAAACGCTCGGACTCCTGGTTTGACGTGAAGACGAGTTCGGCGCACGGCAGTCTTCTCGTTCAGGAACATGCAAGATTCATTTCAGTGAACAAAAGAAGGAACTGAAATCAAGAAACACAGCCGTGGAGTCCTTGTGAAGACGTGTCTCGCTCCGTCCCTGAGACCCTAACTTGTGACGTTGTGCTTTCATGTCCACGGGTTAGGCTCTTGGGAGCTGGGAGGGATGCACGGCCGGCAAAAATCTTCCTGCATGTTCCTAACTGACACAATGGCAATCAGAGGAGGAGGAGGAGGAGGAGGAGGGCCCGTGGCGCAGTGAGTTAAGGCGTTCACTCACTGTGTCACACTTTTCAGTTTGATTCACACCCATGCTGCATGTTGCATGTCACCGGGGCTTTTGTTGTATCCCTCTGCAATGGGATCCTACACACAATGAAATGTAGGTCAAGTAGATCCTGTAGATAGACACAACCTGTGCATGCTGGTGAAATCTCTGGGGTTAGGAGGACGGGGATGTAGAGGCTCTAAAGCTGTTCAGAGAGTCACATGACAAAGCTGTGGCAGAATGAAGTGAGGCTTCTAGATGGGCGACAGGAATCTAACGTCTGATAACATCAGGCCTGATTGTATCAGGCCACTGATGTGACATGTACACTAATTATTTGCCAGAATGAAGCCCTCAGACACCATTGTCCACCCTTAATGCGATGCTGCCTGTTTGGTCATTTTGAAAGCATTTATTGTCATCTCATGCTAATGTAGCATTTTGATCCAGTTTCACACATGAATGAAGACACATCGACGTCTTTTATTCTGCTTTTCAATGGACACGTGGCCTAAAGTCTGTTTTAAACGCCCTGCGCCATCAATGCTGGCAAGTATGGAATGTCAAAAGTTTAAAGCTAATCATTTAGCAAACCACAAGCACAGCATTCAGCACAGGGGCCTTCAGAAACTGCATCGGGTTGTATACAAATTGGATACCAATGCTCGTTGGTCCTGGCTCCTTAGTCACTAGCTTATCATATACTAACTAATATGGTAAATAAATAGCTAAATAACCATTTAGCTATTTATAGCTTGATTGATTAGCATCACCATGATAGGTCATGGTGATGCTAAGTGAACAGTGCTAAGTAAAGAAGCATGTGTGTGTATGTTTTCTGACTTGAGAGCAGCACAGAGTAATGTTGAGAGCGTGATGATGACAGCTCTGTACATTATGTGCTTGACCTCAGTGAACCCTCTGCGATGATATTAAAGCTCATACTGACACAAATGTAAAGAGAAGAAAAAATTACCCGCAGTGGCTTTCTCCACAGCAGCCGTACACTTTCCACATTTCAAGTGTTTGTGAATATACTGACTTGACTTTGGTTTCTAGCTGCAGCCAGACTGGCAGCACACTTCGTCATCGATCGCAACACGGATCCCACTCCACTGACTTTGCTAGTGTGACCAACCAAGGTGTTATTACAGAGCAGCACATGGTCGCTCTTAATGGCATGCATTTATTTGTATTAAGCCTGTAAGTTATTTTCTCTTTGGGCTCGTTCAAGCGTTGGTTGTACGTCATCCTCTCTTGCACCTTGCAGTTAGATCAACTGCTTCTCAGGAGGCCATTGCTCTCCTGACATTCTTATTTGACGTAGACCTTTGCCACATAGTAAATACCTGATTTTAATAGGTGCCTATTAGAAATAACCATCTGAGGATTGGTATCTGGCCCGATCTGACCATATATAAATAAATGGATCATAATTTTATCAGTTCTTTACTGAACTCTGATGTGTTTTGTCCTCTACCTGCTGGTGTAGCACTGCTCCTCTTCACGGCACACGTCTACAGTGGACAGCATTCCACTACATATGGGATTTTGGATCTGGACCAAAACCACTTGAGTCGTGTTAGTGGCTGTGGATGACGCTACTGAGCATCTTACATAGAGTTACATTTTTATAACTACTGGATTTATTGTCTTATGTTGCTATAATACTGTGCTTTACCATGCGAAACTACCATTTGTATGCATTGATCAACTACTATAATAACCCCACCTGGTGGTTTTTACGTTGACCAGTCTGCAGCCAAACACGGCACTGACACCTGTCGATCATGGCTAGCATGCAATACGTCCTATGCTGACCACCATGTGGACTGATTTTAATTTGGCATTCCAATTAATATAATGAAGAAGGTGACAATAGCTGGATGTGATGTGCTGACGTGAGCTTCACTGCATCTGGATGAAGTACTTCTGTGGATTCTGAGAGACGCCTAGTCCTGTTGTTAACAAACTAATATGGATTTTAACTTGAATCCCCTCTGCACCACTAATCTGCCATTTTAGCGATTCTCTTATGAAACGTCTGTGAGCTCCTTCTCTCTCTTTTTCTACCATCTCTTTGGCACAAAATGTTTTTTATTTGTCCAGCTTGGTGAACAAACACTAACCTGGAGCAAGTTAGTGTCTAGCCGGTGAGCTCGAAACAAGGCTGCAGGCTTTCTCTCTATTGTTCGCCTGCTTCACACACACACACACACGCACACGCCAGTACACTGTGTCCCCAGACATGGAGGCTGGACCGACATATACTGTGATAATCTGCTTCATCACCCAGATGTTGATTGAATTTTTTACAAAAAGGACATGTGCCGGTCGGTGTCGTCTGGTCTTGACAGGATGCAGATGATGCAGCTTGCATCAGGGAAGCAAGTGAGCTAAATGATGGTGCAAATTATTTTACACAGATGTGAGAAGTTTGTGTTGATTCTTTTGCCCAAACCAGATAAGCCAGTCAGTGGAACTTGTAATCGCACTTCTTTGTGCTCTTAGCGATCATTTCAGGTTTCACTTTTAGTCTGCTATAGTAAATGCAGCTTTTGCGTCTCGAAAACACTGGCTATCCCTGCATCTGTTGAATAACACCTGCAGGCAGCTGTTACTGATCGTATTTTGTGGTTGCTTTAACTCGTTTTTTTTTAGCTTTAGCTATTATTAGTTGATTTTAGTAATCCCTTTAATGGTGGGTATGAAGGTGCAGTGGAAACCCAGTGCATGACTTAAACGTGGTCAACAAAAAATGCTGGATTTTCCATTAAACGTGTGTTACTGATTGGAAAGAGCGATTGAAAAACTGGTAAAAAGCACTGAACGAGTCGACAGCTGGCGATGAGAACCGGCTGCGGTTCCTGTGTTGACTTTACAGTCGCCATTCTGCAGTTTTTTTTCTGCCACTCCCCTCAGCGCACAGCCTGCGCTCGGCTGCAGGCAGGACGAGTGCGCTCATTAATAATCAGATCTGTTGTGTGCACGTGTTCAGCGGTTCTCCACACCGCAGAGGGCTTCAGTACCCCATCGTTTCAGTCAGTACTTGAAGATAGACTGCAGCTCCACCTGAACCCCCCC
>OMLM01005134.1:14524-26161 GCA_900302695.1 Helostoma temminkii
TGTCACTTGACTTAAAGTTGGGTTAGGTTCCTTTTAGCACTTCCATCATTTAAAACTCACCACACTGTCCGGTTGGATATGCTGAACTAATTACCAGAAGCTCAGTATTGCATGTCAGTCTATTTAAGTTACCACTGAGAATTAAAATGTGCTCAGGAAAAAAGGCTGTTCAATGCACCATCCACTAGCTTCCTGTCTGCCTTTCACTGCTGTCTGACTGCTGCTGGTAGTAGTAATAGTACAAAAAAGTACAAGTATGAAACCTGGGGTGTGACATTTACATTGTCGAATTAACTGTAAGTACTTTCCCCTTTTTTGTAAACAGGTTTGTTGTGGTGACTTCTGCACTTACCTGCAAGTTCTCCAGCCTCTCCTTCAGTGTCTGCAGGGTTTTTCCCGTCTGTTCTGGAGAGAAGGCGTTGTGTTTGCTGTATGACGACACCTTCCTGTTATGGGGGTCCGACCTGTGGTTGCCATGGGAGTAGTGGTGATCGCTGCTGTGATACGCGGAAGGCCCGTGGTGTGACGAGGTCGGGGGGTGGTGGGTGCTGTGAGGCCCGTGGTGGTCATCGTGGTGGTTCTCATGATGGTTGCTGTGATGGGTATCGTGGTGGTTGTCATGGTGACTGTCATGGTGGTTGTCATGATGACCAGTGCCATGGTGACCGCCGAAGCCCTCGCACAGCGTCAGCTTGGCGGTCAGCTCCCTGATGGTTTCCCGCTGGTCCAAGATGGTTTCCTTCTGCCGCACGAGGCTCTCGCGCAGGTGCAGGATGGTGGCTTTGGCCTCGTCGGACATCATACCCCGTCGGTTGCTCCCATTGTGGCTGTTGCTGTGGCCGTTACTGCTTGGTCCATGGGGCACACTGGGTGGGGAGTAGCAGCTTGGGTCAGCTTCTGGGGGAATGGGGGTGCAAACAAATTTTGGGCTAATGCCATAGTCATATTCTATGCCGGGCAAAGCACCAGTTGCTGCAGCACACGACAGGAAGTAGTAGAAAATTAGAGAACGTAGGGGAAAGAAGGGCAGCACAAACCCCAGAGAGGCTCCAACCCACTGTTGGTGCCTTACAGACAGAGCCATGAGGTTCAGATGACTGATGTCTCCGGCCATAATAGATGTGAGTCCAAGTTATTCCTTGAAAAGTGACCTCCTCCCAATCCTCCCAGGCCTCAGCTTTACGTTGATGAACACCATGAATAGATGTCATTGGCCTTGAACTGGAAGGTGCTGAGGCAAGGCATGTTAACAATAAAAGTGCAGATCAGATTCCTCTCATGCAGAATAAATCCCCGTTTGCTCCCTTTAGAACAAAAATCACAAACTCCAAGGCAGTATTCCAAAAGCGCACAAACCGTGCTGCCAAACTCTTTAACTGTTTGGCTTCAAAACAACCCTGCAGTATCACGAAAGACTTCTTGGCTCTGTGGCAAGTTAGCAAGCCGTGAGAGCGCGGCTGATGTATCCTAATAGGTTCTTCCGCTGTCTCTGGGAAGAGGAGTCTGGCTGGTGCCAGCCAGGTGATCTCTCTTGGCTCCAAGGACTTCCTGTGTTTGACAGCCAAGAATAATCCCTTTAACTTTGGCTTCTAACCACCCATCAGATCCCAGAGGGCTGCAGACAGGACAAAGAAGGAGACAGAAAAACAAGGAAAGCTAAGTACTTAATGCAGCATGTGGGTTGGTGGTGTTATTATCGATCTGAAGAATTAATGGTTTACCTTACAGCAAACAAACAACAGAGATTATGTTTAAATCATTTAAGATGTGGCCGCTCAGCGTTTAAGGACTTGAAGAGGATTTAAATATGAGAATCTAGGTCATGACTTAATTAAGAGACAAGTATTGTATGTACTTATACTGTTGAATGCCAAGTACAGATAGTTATGTATGTTTGATAAATTACAAAGAGAAAATACATAAATGAGTCTTAAGCTATAATTATCAAATCGCTCCTTTAGCCCATCAGCACTTCCTGTCTGCTCTGATCCTGCAGTTCAATGACGCCAGCACCGATGTGGAGGCCGGTTCGAGGGGAGGTAAAGTCTGCAAAAGGCCACGGTGTAATCAGATTACATCTGCCCCCAACACCACAGTCCAGTAGTTCACCTAATGAATTCTGGGTTTCAGATGAAGCGTGGGTGGGCCCGCGGAGCCCAGTCACTCACTCCAGAGCCACATCCACCTTCAGCCAATGTGTTGATTGGTTATTTAAAAGCAGCACAGTGCGGGGGGTTGAGGTCACCGGGGAGGGATCCATGCAAACATTTTAATCTAAACTAAATGTCCCAAGTTGTACATAGCTGCGTTGTTTAATTATATCAGGAGCTAAATGTCTTCCCTGTAGAACATTTCCTACAGCATATGTCGTCATTTGGGTTTCATTTAGAGAACTCGCACGTACTTATCTGTTAAATGTTTGCAGTAGGTGTTTTAAACGGTGGCTGGGTCAGCCAGAGAGCAACGTCTGAACCCGAGAAGAAGAAGAGGAACACACACTGTTCCTCGGTAAGCTCCTTATCTCTGTAGCCTATCACCAGTTCAAACACCCACCACATCCATTAAGCACAAACCGTCTGAGTGTCTCAGGCACTGCACTCTGCGAGTCTCTGTCGTTTTGAGAAAATCACAGCATTAGCTGCATGTTCACAATGTGCCTCTAACTTTGTCCAGTATTTTGGCTCAAATCCACCTACTAGCACATCTGAAGCTCACAAGTTAACATGTTTTACCTCGACAGTTTAAGTTTTTCAGGGAGGTGCAGTGATGAGAATAGAGGACTTATGGGTATATTTTTTAAGGGTGAATGAATGAATTTCAGTTGTGTTAAATCATAGTTAAAATGCTAATAATAATAATAATACTAAGAAGAAGAAGAAGTAGACATACTGTAGATTACTGTATAAACAGGATTTTAACATTTCCCTGTACCAACATTGTAGCTGACACTATTTAGATCACCAAATCACAACAAAGTTTAAGATCTTATAGAAATGAATAATATAACTATTTGGAACTATATAGAAACCCAACAAATCCCACTTGTGGAGAGGAAAAACTCCCCGTAAAGGAACAAACCTCTAGCAGAACCAGACTCTGGGTGGGCGGCCATCTGCCTTGACTAGTTAGGGATGCAGAAGATGTTGCATTTTCAACATTTTGTTAAAGCTTAAGTGTCTGTTCAGTGGCTGGTGGACATTTGCTCTTGAAGTTTTTGAAGCTATTTCACTTCTCATTTAAAATCTTCTCATTAATAACCGACTGATTAGAAGTACACTGTGCAGCCTAGTGTTCAGGTGCAGGTTCCAGGTGTAATTTAAAGGATTTCTCAACATTTTAAAATTTTTTTAAGTTAGTAGGCTTTTAACAAGTCGTTCAGATGCGTGCACGCAGCCAGTGGAGAAAGCCCTTAATCTAAGAGTGAGCCCTAGCATCTGATACTTAAAGACAACATGTGGAGATTTACAGGGCATGATACCTCCCTGAGCGACACGTGGCATCACATATGAGCACAAGCATCACTTCATGTGCAGTGTCGAGTTAAATGATGCACTCAGATCCCTTGCCATGTATTCTCCAACCTCATCAGCCATTACAGGAGAAGACTCAGGCCAGTCATCTTGGCAAGGAGGCAGCACAAAGTATTGAATAAAATGGTGCCAATAACTGTGGCACACATATATTTACACACATATATATATATATATATTTTGTAAATATTTTGACCAAAAGATCAAAAGTTAAACTTATATTGCTTATTTTTACCAAGGATGCCAATAATAGTGGACAACACTGTATGTGTGTGTCTTAAAAAATTATTATACATTATTATTATTGTGGGGAGCATTGCTACTGCCTTATGTTTTCTCATACATGGATACATACATAACATAATGAGGATGTGTTCATGACAATCCTGACAACATATTTTTTTTAAAAAATACTAACGTGTGATGTACAACATCTCAATATGTGATCTTGTGGTAGAGTATTAGGAGACAGGGTTGACTCAAAAACAAACTTCATGTAGCTTGGTGCTAAATTGTTTGTGTTGTTGCTCATTCACATTTGCAAGACTGTAAAGTGTTTGAAAGGGGAGGAAACAGATTTAAACAGGATTTTATGAATGCATTCACAGAAAGAGACAAAATAACATAAGAACGTACTGCATGCCTACAAAACACCATCAACCAGCCACAAACAATGCTGACATTTTATGGTCTGGGAATAATGTTTCATCTACATTCAGAACTATGCTTTGACTACTTTTGCAAAATCTGTATATTTTCTGCATTTACTACAATATATGTCTCTGTGTCTATTTCTCACAAGTCACATTTGTCCTTAAAACAACTAATGTCATGAACAAATTATTATAAAATCCTGCTAAATATGAGCATTTCTAAGTCTGAGTAAACAACTAAAACCCTAAATTCTTCTTTAACGTCGTTATCTTTTTTCCTTTAAGAAAAAAAATTAATAGTGTTTAAAAATACAAAGTGACTCAGGCTTATAGGTGATGTACATCAGGTTGATCTGAACATCTCATCTGCTTATGTTTCCCTCGGCTCCCCTCTTCCTCCTCCTCCTCCTCTTCCTCCTCCTCTTAAGGGGGACAGACTAATAGGATAGGTTGGATTTAATGCTGGTTAATGAGGACTTGGCTGCAGGGTCTCGGTTCTGCCTTAGGATGACACCCCCTCCACCCCCACAAAAAAGTCAAGGCATTGTTGTCACACGTGTCACTGCAGCAGATGAACATGTGCCTAACATGAAGCCAGTGATCATTACTAAGCATCCAGCAGGCAAACAGTCAACAGGCAGGTGCAGAAATCAGGTTGCAGGTTTTTTAGGACTATTTTATATTTAAATGTTCTTTATTATTACAGTTTATTTTTCAGAATGGAGTTGAAAAACTATTAATCTTCCCCTTCACCCATCGGGCCCTCAGTCAGGACAGTTATCCAGGTTCAGCACATGTAGTCCCACAGAAAGATCAGATCACATTCTCCCTGCAACGAGCCAACGCTCAGCAGCTCAGTCGTGTTGGTCTGAACGTGACCAACCACGAATCCAAGTGTTAGAGGGCCAATGGTGAAGTAGCTGTTGTGACATGTTTTTTATTGCCTTTCAGTGTTTCTTATTGCATGAATCACTGTTAAAAAGTATTTTTAAGCAGAACTTCTCATAATTAAAGATTTGAAAAGTTTCTTCCATTAGAAAAACTTCTCTCTTCTCGTAATAAAACCATTACAAAGCCTCATTCTTACTTTTCAGTGTGACACAAAGGGATTTTCTGCAGTAACATTTTAAGAGTTTTGCCTATAGAGAAAGTTCTGCACCACTGTGAACAGTCATCTCAGCCTGTCTGGTGTGTGCATTTATTCAGCTTTTAGTTGATAAATAACTCACACAATATTAGAAACTGTAAACATAGAGTTTGTAGACTCTATTAGCATACACCACTGCTGATGATGTGCTTTTTATATAACACGTCTTCTGGCAGAAACATTTTTCAATGTTAAAACTTTTGTTATTCAAAAGACATGAAAGTGCATTAATGGGCAAGTTTGACACTTGAAAGTAATAAAAAAAGTCTCCATCTTTCTCCCTAACGTCCTCTCAGAGGTCTTTATATCTGTCTGCGAGATAAAAAGCTTCCACCTGGTTCTGCATTAGAAAAAGGTTATTTTACTGGATAAGCTTCTTTTAAATCTGAACCCTCCTGTCATGTCTAGGTACATCAACATTTTGTTTTTTATAGAGAATCGCTGTAAACAGACTCCTATTTAGTTTTTAGAGGTTTTTACTTTGAGCAGTGATAACAATATAATAACTTTTAGTTGTGAGGACCTCAGTCGTGAAGATTGTACAAGTATGAGGGCGTCTTTTAGGGAGAGATTCTCTCTATGAGAACTTGTAAAAATGGTCTTGTTTGAATATGCATCAGATTATTGTGCAGATTTGTGCCTTGATGTCAGAGTTGTAGTTTTATATCCTCTACATTAGTCCAATATGGTGAAACAGTTTGTTTTTATTGTTGCTACATTAAATCCATCACTAATGCAGGATAATGCCAGTTTACGCAAACTGTACAGTATCTGAGATTTTTACACATTGATCTCACCTCACAGTTCCTGCTATCATCCTGCTGTTGACTAATAACCTCTAAAAAAATAATCTGCAATTGGTCAGTGATTAAGTGTCAAAAGTTGAATCAACTAAAATGTTACAAATCTACAACAGGCCTCGCTACTACTACTTCTACCACTGTTTCATAGAGGTTTGACACTGAGGCAACCATCTGCAGTACATCTGTCAGCCCAAGTTTAAAGGTTGACCCTGCAAGAATACAGCAGCATATCTGCTGTAGCTGCTGTGTGTCTGGTAAGAACTGACAGAAAAACTCTCCTCTTTCAGTCACACACTTACACCGTGTTATAACATAAAGCTCTAAAGGCAGTTCAATTAAAATCAGCTGAGAAGAAAAAATCTGATGTCCCTGGGGATCTGATCCTCCTTCACCTTCACACAGCTAAAAGTAAATACACATTAGAGCTTCTACTGTAGAGCTGCTCAGTGCCACGTGGCTTCACTGGGTCCTTGAACTTGACAATTTAGTATAGATGTCATCGCTTTTCAAAACTTTGTCCTTAGTTATAACCTACATCTAGTAGCTAGTCTTCCCTTTGTAGCAAAGACCATCCACTTCTGACTGCCTGAGGTATTTCCATTGTTCTGCATCAGACAAAGTGGATTCTATTTATAATTTTTGAGTTTAACAAATGAAAACCTTTGCGATTTATGTGCAAAATATAATTTCTGCAAACATGCTTCTCTGCATGTTATCAGGTAGCCAACAGATAAAGCAGCACTCAGCAGTGTATTAACACTATAAGAGCCTTTCAAAAAAGGCACCTTCTGAGAGAACAGAGCACTTTCAAAAGAAAAACTCCTGCTAACCCCTGCTGCTGTTTTGGATGAGTCAGATGTCTTCACCCTGCTCTAACCCACAGGTCAACACGCCACCTGAGGTTACGCACCTCCATCAGCGACCTCCCTCCCTGCTGTCACCCTCACCAAGTCATCTGTCGAAACCTCTCGGGCTCAAGCGGCGTGAGCGAAAACACCAACAACCTCATGTGACAATGCGCTGGCTTAGCACAGGAGCTCTGAGGAGGCGGCGCTGCAGGGGGATCAGGTTTCTAACCAAAGGTCTGGACTGTTCAGTGGAACAGAATTAATACATTGGTAATGTTTCATCATCTCACAAAGCAACTTCAGTTTGATAGCCACTTCACATGTGCAGAGGATGCTCACTGCGTGCTGTTTTAATTAAATTTTACTCTGTTTGTGAAGCACTCTTGTGCTGCGTGAAAGAGTGATGACAAAATGAAAACATCACATTGTAAAAACAGTGATTCAGGACACACTGAATGATAAACCTCATTTTTCAGTACAAGACACCCAGGCTGTAAAACTGGACATCATCTGTCTTGTCATCACTTGAAGATTTAAACCAAATCACATATCTGAACACTTGGATGTGAGTGGTTTGATGAGAGCAGGTGTTGTGTTTGTCAGGAGGCTGATTTCTGATCTGGAGGCTGAAGGATCTGCTCACATTTCATTTGGCCTCTGTCTCATCCCTCGCTCCCGCTAATGAGTAAGAGTCAAACCAAGGTCTCAGTGCTGCACGTGGACTCAGGCACATCAGCGCATCACCGACTGGGCCAAAAGGCTCAGCGGGAGACACAAGAAAAGACAACAACAGACTCTCCTTTGCATGTCTGTTAGATGCTTGAGATACCCACTGAAGCACTTTACAAACATAATAACAATTCTTTTGACAGATATATTATGAAATAGCAGCCACAGTTGGCATGCTGAACAAAAATGATGCCAGTGGGATAAAACCACAACTATAGACTCTTTTAAATTAGCTACTATTTCAGAAGTTATTGTTTTCACTCCCTAAAAAATAAATATTAAAGTATTGATTTACATGCACGTGAGACCTCCAGCAGTTGAAAACAAGATCTTTGCATGAGCAGGGATGAGGTGCCACACACGTGATGTGAAGCTCATCAGAACTGCACTAAATATTGGGCAGGACTGAAGCTGGGTGTGAGAGGCCGAGAATGTCAGCACTAAGATTTTACACCGTGTGTGTCCATGTGACAAAACCTTCCTCAAACAAATACAATAGCTCAGTCACATGACATATTTTCTGAATTTCACTGAAATTCAGTGTCAAAACATCAAACATGATAATAAACACAAATTAATATTGTTATTGTGTTGTTATCATTAATGTTATTTCAAATCCAAACCAACTTAAGTGCGTCCAGTCAAACTGATGTCATCCACGCCAACATGCAGTTCATCTCAGCACAGCTAAAGTCAGAAACACCTCAAGTGATTCAGCTCGTCAGTCTGTATCTTTAGCTAAAGCTGCGTTTTGTAATTGTCTGATACAGTTATTTAAGGACGATAGATTTTATAACGGGATATGTCCTCAGCCTCACACTGTAGTCCACACGCCTATGTTGATGTCAGTGTGGTTTTCACTTAGGAAGAAGTTTTCTCAGAAATATCTTCAGAAACGATAAATGTAGTACATTTTTTTTAGTAAGGTCAGATTTCTGTTTTCAGAAGAAATGATGTGCAGTGTGTAAACTGCACTGGTGCTGGTACTGCAGCTGCTCAACTCAGAAAAATACTATATGTACATTACATTACATTATATTATATTAAACTAACAGGCAGAAACAGATAAAAGCTGCAGATCATTTGAACAAATATCATCTTATTCAGTCTGTGTGAGCATCAGTGACCATCTCTGTAAACACGCTGCCCATTAATGGGCCACCACAAACACTTAAAATAACTTTTTAAACATCTGATTTGAGAAAAGTTTAAATCACTACTAGTTTGCATCATAGAAATTTAAACATAATTTTGTGAGGCAGGAACAAAAAGTTTTCTTACCTGCCTGCGAGTTTGACGTCCCCAAGCTGGTTAGTCCATGCAGCGCACTGATCAGCTTGACCAGGATTGGCTTTAGGTGGATAAATTTAACTCTCTCTCTCTTTCTCTCTCTCTCTCTGTATCTCCCTCACTCATGCACACACATGATCCTCACTGTTCAATCAGACTAACTGATCATTATTTTGTATCAGGTTTACTCTCTAGCCTTTATATTTTACCTTAGACACAGTTGACGATGTCTGTTCTGGTCGGCAGAAAGTGATGCAACACTGAGTTTATTTCATGACCAAGTCCAAAAGCCAGAAATACAGAAAAAAACATAAAAAAACCAACCAGAGAGTCTTACATTAGTTTTAGTGTTTTATTTAACTCTTGTCCGCCTTTATTTTCCCTGTAAAACTGTGTTTTGTGTAGACTGTAAACACATTTCTGTTTAGTAAACACACTCTAATGATTCACTGTAAAATCCCAGAACTGGGTCAAACTGTATCTGAATTAACTCCAATCACATTGGAATCCCAAGTCATTTTAATTGAGGATTTGCTTGAGCCTTTAGCCTTGAATGTCAGCCACGCCCATCTATTCACAACAGAGCTTCACAGGAACTGCACCTTCAGTCAGAAGATGGTGTACAGACTGGAAACGTCCCACATACCCGGCTGGCTGGTTGACAGACCTACTAATGATCACAGAACATAACAGAACACAACAACCAAAAAAAAGTGACTTACAGGTTGGTGGTTTTGTCAGACGTGATAGCAGGCGAGATCTACCTCATGGTAGTGTGCATAGGCTGAAAGGCAAACAATCAAAAGAATGTAAACAGGTAATTTATAGAGTACAAATTATGACATTTAATTTAATTTAATTCTAAAACTGTTACACACAACAACAGTCTAGACAGGACCTGAATCACCGTAGGGGCATGACAGCAGACACTAACTGCACAGCATCACAGACAAACAGCTCCTCTGGTGGGAAGCCCAGACAGTGGAGAAAAATAGACCAGGATAGAACCGAGCCCACGGTCTGTGCCACACAGATAGCTCCAGAAGACTGCAATTAATCAAAGAAACTGTTTGGAAAGTGGCAGAGATGCTGGGTAAACAGGCTGAGCTGCTGGAGACGATAGCCACGAGGGAACAGAGGTGGCTGGAGTGATGGTACTGAATCGCTGATAAGCACAGAGCTGCAGAAACGTCACAGACAAATGCTAGAACAACTGGGTTCAGGCCTAAGAGGTGCGAGATAGACTTTAGAAAGAGCAGCAGTTAGAAACCAATGAACGTTTGTGTGGCCTATTGTGGGAGTTTCCTCTCAGTAAAAAGTGAATACAAATGAAAAGACTGGAATGAGACCATCATCAAAATGCAGTGTTTGTACTGCATTTTTCTTATCAGGTGAGGTGGTAGGTGGATAACTATGTGTCTAAAAGTGTGACATGTTGTCCTAAGTGCACTGTGTAACATTATGTCCTGAGTAGACGGCTACAAACTAACATTAGCGCATTAGCTAACAAATGCACCTAGAAAATTATGAGAAAAATCATCTGACTTAACATTATCATTCCTAACAATCATACTTTCAGACAAATATCCACCTACTTTAGAGACAATATTTATAGAATGAGTTGGTATATGATTAAACTTCAAGTTAGAGCCATTACTCATAAACTGTGGCATCCAACAACACAGTAAGTCCTGCTGGTTAATGTTAACTTAACTATTATAATATAGTCTTATAATAACAGTCTTAGAGAGTGAGTGACTGTACATATTCAAATAAATCTGTATTTTATTCTGACATTGTTAAAATACAGTGCAACAAAACTCGCTAGCCAGTGTTAGCGAACATGTTTAGGGGGTAAAGAGGTCTTTATAGTTGTATTGTTAAACACTGTAAACTGACATGATGTCTGTTGTGATTTGGCACTATATAAATATATTGAACTGAACTGAAGTGAGTTGAGGTTTTCAAACTAAGGAAATAACAGATGTGGAGATTCAGAATCAGTAAGGTGTCTGGATAAGTGAAGGTAACGTCCAGCAGGAAAGGAGACAGGCATCGTTACAGTAAAAGACTTTGGATCAGAAACAGGAATAGAGGCTGAGGAGAAGCTCAGTGGTGATTTTCTACAATTCGAAGTACAACTTGTAACAACCTCTCAGCAACAGCCTTAAATTTAAATGTGTTGCATTCAGCTGTTTCAGGGTACGTGCACGTAGGTGGAGTGTGATAGTGGTAGTAAGAACAAAAGTTGAATGTTAAGCGAGTTTCAGTCTAGTCTGCACTGCTTCTAGTCTATTTTCTGCAACAGCACGTGGGAGTAGAGAAAGCTCTCTGTGTTTCCTCTTCTCTGTGAGTCTGCACTGGTTGTTGAAGGTTGTTTACCATCTGATTCAAGAGGCTTTATCACTGCACTATGGGTTCAGACCACAAGGACATGTTTAACACTAAAATTAAACATAATAGCAACACATCATCATCAGAACTCAGGGAAATATCCAGCAGATTGTGTAAACGTGATTGAATTAACATGTCTCCATGTAAAAAATGTACTTTCTTGGCAAACCACACATTATTACAATTATTATTATATAATTATAATTGCAGAGCTTTATGCTTTACAACAAACAGTTGGTGTCA
>OMLM01005134.1:40129-56159 GCA_900302695.1 Helostoma temminkii
TTGCATTGTCTCCCTTTGCTGCCTATTTTCTATTTGGGCACAAACTGAGAAAACACAATTCTTTTCTGTTCTTGTTCCAGGATTTAATTTTCTTCATTGCTGGAATTTCACAATTTTCAAATTCCCGTATAAGCTAAACTCAAATCTGTCTTAGTTGTTTTTTAATTTTTTACAAAATGTGGTCTACCTTTTTCGTGACTGACGAGGAGGGCCGCACGGTGAGCCCAGCGGCGGCGGGAGTGGTGGCAGGTGGTGGACCAGCAGGAGCTGGTCAGGGTGCAGCAGGTCTGGCAAGCCTCATGAGTGGACGCAGCACGTTTGGGGGCAACAAACGTCGCAGAACGACATCAGCAGGACACGCCATGAGCGAGGCCCAGGAAGGAAAGGTGACTGGTTTCACATTGTGTAAATGTGTGTTCGCCCTCAGGCTGCATGAAAGTACTCAGGAGCTAATGGAACCAATCAATCATACAGCTGCCTCTTGTGAAATCAGACTGGTGCACAGGGCAGCAACATACCACAAGAGAAGATGAATTACTTATTATTATTGTGAGGGGGGAAAAGTATATGCAAAATTGTAGTTCACATTAATGAGATAAAACTTTATCTTAAGTATGATCTACAGGCTATATGTGGGGTTTTAATCAAATTCCACTGCTATACAGCCATTTTACAGAAAGTTAGAAAGAAGTGAGACCCAGACAAAAAGTGTCTTCACCCTCAGTATATTAAACTACATATCTCACAAAGCTAGAAGTACTAGCTAAAAGAGCCCACCCACACTGATTGATGTGTGATTTCAGTACAACACACAGGGGTTGTCCTTTACATTTGGTATTTTTACGTCTTTGCTGAATATTACTAAAGGCACTCAGGCACTTTATGCTCCAGTTCTAGTTTTTTCGTCCTCTATGCAGTGTACATCTGAGAGTTTAAATGATGTCACGAGTGTGATTAGTACAACAGCCTAACAAAAAGAGGTTGCAAGGACACTGAGGCCTGGGCTGTGACTTTTTTTAATCACCTTAACTGGAACAGACACATTTCTGTGGCTATTAAAGTAAAGTTATATGTATTTGAATTCAGGTCAGTTTTATTTATGAAGGAGTTTTCACACATAGTGTCATTGGAAGGTGCTCCAAATCTGCACATTTTAAAATCAAATTGGCAAAAATCAAGTAAAAATTAACTTCACAAAAAAACAAAAAAACCTCAGGAAGAACAAACAGGGGGCAGATCGATGCTGCATGGAGAGAGCACAATTTGTCCCAAAAATTAAGGCCACCAAGTTGAAGCAACAACGATGCACATGATTATGCCTTAGTACAAAGATAAACAGTGATTACTACTGTGCACCTATTGTGATTTGTTTGTTTGATAATTTCATATTTCTCATATCAATAATTTTAAACATTAGCACACCATAATTTTCTGGGAACAATGTTGTCAGAAAATATGCAAATATGTCTAAATTTGTTTAGAGACAGTAAATAACTCCTTGACTCTGATTGCGTGTTGAGTGGAAGAATAACAGGAGGCCTGGGTCTGTTTTTTTGTGCTGCAGAATATATGTACTGGTCTGTCACACAAGCTTACACAAGGTACAATATGTGACCAAATTAGGACAGTAAATCACATCTGTTTGTCACACTTCGTAGCATGAACATGTTCTTACAGAAAATGCTACATTGATGTGGCTCAGAGTGTGAGCTCAATGACCTACTGTTGGCATGTCTGTCATGAACTGGCAAAGTTACACATCTGAGATGAGACAATATAATCTACTAAACCTATACTGGATATCTGGGATGTAAAATCATCTGTTCAAACTGTTACATCTGCAGCTGCGTCTAAACCTCAAAGGGTTGAAATATGAATCAGTGAAGGCTTGTTATACCTAATAGATTTTTAAATTTCTCTTTAAATCAGCCACTTGTCATACTGAAATTGTTTTGTGTTGTGTCACCAGATCAAGTTGGCGTTCTTTGTGGCCATCGTGGGTGTAGTCCTGACGGTGCTCGGGGTCGGGACAGAATTCTGGGTGGAACTAGCACCACCAAAGAATTTCTATAACAACCAGGTGAAAGACACACACACACACACACACACACATATATATATATTCTAAAAGCAGTCCAGGGATGTCACTGTACTAAAAGCAGTTAACTTTTGTTTATCCAAAGAATTAATTTGTTAAGGTCTATGAGACTGGGTGAAAAGGTCATTTTAAAACAGGAACTGGTGTGGGGGTGAGGTCTGGGTTCCCTTCTGAGTTGGTCACGGTCACCACAAGAGGGATAAATATTAATAATTTGCAGGGTAGCAGGTGAGTAGGAATTGATTGGGTGAATATCAGGAGACACACTGTGTAGGAGTGGACGATCCAGCAGGTAGGTATTGGCAGGTGAGCTGTTGAGGAGCTGAACTGGAGAAGCAGGTGGGTAGACAAAATGGTTGAGTGTGCAACATGGTGGCAGGGTCAAGGTCAGTGCCAAATACTTATACTTAAACTTGAATAAGTATTTATTTATTGAATAAATATTTATGAATAAAGGCACAAAGGGAATGCAAATAACAGGATGACATGGAGCTGAGTAATGGATTGATGGATAAGTAGGTAACATTCAGGGGAGAGACAAGGTCAGAGTCCGGTCCAATACCAACAGTCATGTTGTCAGAGTTAATCTTAGCATTTAGTCTACAGTTAACAATCCAAATCTGGGTCAGATAACAGGTAACAAATTAAGTATCAGGATTCAGGGTCCAAGGCAGGTCTGAATTCTGGTTCTGATTTCCAATTCTGGGTCAGGTTTCAGGCGAGGAGAGGCCGGAGAGTTGACAATCTGGCAGAGAGAGAGCACCACAGACCTGCTTAATGAGGGACAGAGGCAGTGAGAGTGAGAGAGTGAGCAGACAGAGAGTAATTAGACCAAATATGGGCATGACAGGAAATCAGACTGGAATCCATGACGAATATTTTGTGATAAGTGTGATAAAGATTATCTTTGCTGACTCTGCCTTAAAAGAATCTTTGCTTTTTGTTCTGCAGACATGTCTGACAGCTCACTACGGCCTGTGGAAGGGCTGCACTAAGACTCTGTGGGTGGCTGACATCAACCCAGAGTGGGAGAACTGTGGACCTGCCGAACTGCCTGGAGGTGAATCAGAGATTTACTGACTGACTGGATTGCTAACTTTTAAGATGGCTGACTGGTCTGTGTGTGGAAAGGAGGTTTGAGCTGATGATTGACAGACCAGCGAGCTGACCGGACGTTTGTCAAACTGTCGAGCTTGTTGGATGGCGCAGTCTGAGAGAGTGAATTAAGATGAATGAGTGGACTACCTGACTTTCTGGCTAGACAAATGATGCTTGGCTCGGTGTTTGATGGCTGGCTGGCTGACTAACTGCATGAGTCACTGTTACAGTGCACAGTCTGAGTGATAGAGTGAGTTTATATTATATTATACTTCTGGCCAAAGTGAAGGGATACATCATCTCAAATGTTTTCTCCTTTGGTGTAATCATATGTGTATTCCTACCTTCTTCTTTCTTTCTTGTTTTTTTTCACTTTGTGTTTGGAGTTGGCAGGCGTGCCATGAAAAAATACTAAATTCTCACTATATATATATAACACTTATTCTACACTAGATAAATTACCCAGTCTTGCCTGAGTTTCTGATGAAGTATCAGAGGAAGAACTTGGGTACTAGTTTTAGCTGGAGCAGGCTAGTTTTGGCTATAGGACACCAACAGGAGGTTGGATAGCAATGAGACCCAGCCTAAGATGGCCCCATGAAATTTTGTATGAGTGTGCTACTTTTCACCTTTGGGGTTTGTCCCATTTTGGAGTCTATAGGCAACAAACAGAAAATAGGTTATATTGATATAGATGTTACATTTAAATTAAAAAAAGCCCCATCATGGGGATGCATTTTGGGAGGAAACAATGTGGTGTAGAGGTGTGTAGAGGTTCACACTGTTGCCTCAGAGTTACTAACGTTCGAATTCTTCGGGGTGAAATTAGCATATTCTCTCCGTGTCTGCATGGGGTTTTCTCCGGGTACTCTGGATTTCTACCACAGTTTAAACCATGCAGTAGGGTTAACTAGTGACTCTAAATAAGGTGTAAATACTAGTGTGAATGCTTGTCTATCTCTTTATGTCAACTCTGTGATGGACTGGATATCTGTCCAGAGTGTACCCTGCCTCTTAGCCAGTGACAGCTGGGATAAGCTCCAGCATCCCCGTCACCTCTAACAGATTAAGCGGTTAAGATAATTGATGGCTGGAAGATGCTTGCCCATACTGCAGTATATCTTATACCAGACAGACAAAGCAAAATTAAAATGATCCAAAAACACGAAGAACAGTTGACAGGACGAGAAACTAACAAAATTTTGTGGTCTGAAAATTGTTTTTCTTGGTCAAGTGTGGTAAAAGATTACTAAAGCTGTTTGCGGTCTCACTCCACTTTTCCATGACTCATGTATGAACTGCACTTTTGAAGAGTGACTCAGATGCAGAACATAGACACACTAACAATTCTCTGCAGAGAACTCTGTGTGCATTTGTCATCAGTTTCAGACAGGATATCTTTTTCATCAGAACAAGTGGCTTAGGGGGTTATGTAGTGTTTCCTCACACTGAACATAGAAAATGACCAAAACAATGTGAATGAGATATATGAAACACATTTGTGTGCTGTGATTGTGTTTACATGATGAACCACACATTTTCTATACAGCTAATATCATTTGGTTTGGTTTGCTGGGAATATTGTGGTTAAGCATCTCTGCCTTGGTGTCACTATTTATATATATTATTCAGATTGCATACAGTAACTGTGGTTAGATGTGAGTTAGACTCAGCAAGATAATTCAACTACAAAAACATTCATGGACTTATTTTGTTTTATATTTTGAATCTTTTTTCATTCATTTAACATGCATTCACATCTGGACGCTGCCCAGTAGCAGTGGGAATACTCAGTACTCCAAAAGTGAAACTCTCATTTCACACAAATGATTACGATTATCAAGTTATAATTACTGATACAATATAATGTTCATCACTTTAATGTCGCAGCTGGTAAAGATGGAGCTAATTTCAACACATTATACAATACGCAGTTTTAATGATCACATCTTTAGAATAATTATAATCTGAAGTACTTTATGTACTTGTGGGAAGCTTGTGAATTTCAACGTCAGTTAATAAACTCAAACGATTAAACTGCACTTTGTTATTTGACATTATTAATCACATTCTGAAAGGTAACTACAAACTATAATTATTAAATAAATGTAGAGAAATAAAAGAACAATATTTGTCAAAATATGAAGTTGCAGAAAAAAGGAGTAATCAAGTAAAGTAGAAATACTTCAGAATTATACCTAATTCTATACCTAACAGTTACTTTCTAGCACTGTCCAGTCTGACCTGCTGGGGCAGGTTTTAATCATACTGATCCAGGGATGGATTTCAGATCACACATCAACTAATTTATAAGCATGTTTATAGGTACTATGGAGTCAGTGTGCCTTGTGAAAGACTAGCAACCCGTCCAGGGTGTACCCTGCCTCTGGGAATGGCTCTGGCACCTTCTCGACCCTACTCAATTAAAGCGGATAGGGAAATGGATGGATGGAGGGACTCAGAGTCCCGAAATCTAAAATAAAACAATATCCCAGTGGCTACATCTGGGTAATACAGTGTTAACCTTTATTTGTATTTACTTATTTTTATAGATATTTTATAGAAAGCTCATTAAAAACAGCAGAATTTTCTCAAAGTGAAAAATGTAACAGATCAACATCAAATGTAATAAGAGGTTAAAAATAGTTTTCAATTTTAAAGCTCTGGCAAATTTAAAAATATACAATAGTATAGACTGTCATCAAATGCATATAGTATAATTTTACAGCAGATTGGAGTGTTTATTATAAGTGTTAATCAATTTAGCAACTTTTTCTGACGTCGTCAGGCTCCGAGGTTAAACTGTTTCTTTCTGGTGGAATAACATGAAGCATGTTCCTTAATCCCATCCATTTTTATTTATATAGCACTTGTAATCTAAGAGAATAAAAAAACAATTTCCCTCTGGGATTAATGACGTTTTTTAAATCTTGAATATATATAGTACAATTAAAATTCAATGAACAAAACAAATTAAAAGGCAAAAACACAGTAATAATAAAAACATCTTATGAGATGTCAAAGGAGAACAGGTGGTTTTTAAGAGGAGATTTAAAAGCCGGTGACGAAGAGGCCTGTCTAATGTGCAAAGGCAAATTATTCCACAGTTTAGCAGCCGCAACAGCAAAAGCATGATCCCTCTTGAGGGATTAAGGTTTACACATGTTCTGTGTGCAATGAAAGGAAAGTCCAATTAATGTGTCACTGGTCTGCTGCAGCAGGCCCCTCATTTGTTGATGGAGTTTGAGTTTTTGTCGATGGGATTTGAGGTAATACTGTGGTTGAAAAACACACAGAGGATGTAGCTTTGATCACTCTAATTAAGATCAATGTGTGTGTGCTTTGCTTGCCTGTGTGCTCGAATGTGTGAGCGAACAGACAGAAGTGCCACAATCTATTTGACGGCCAAGCTCTAATTACTGTAACACATCATCAGGATGGCTGAATACTAATTGTTCAGGAAGCATCGGATTGTCACCTTGAGCTTGTCAGTGATGTTCACAGCTGATTATGTTTGATGGAGAGTAACTGAAACTAAGGTGAACAGGGATGAGAGAGACATGGCTCCTTGAATTTCAATAAGATGTTCAGCAAGATTGTCTACAGCTATTATGATAAATACAGTGGATGTCTTATGTCCTGTCAGTTGGGTTTTGATGCATGGATGGATTTTCAGTCAGGCCCACTGGGCCAATAGATCACACAGCACACAGCCTTTGTATGAAATAGCCATTCAAATTTATTATTTAATGACCAAAAGAAGTTGCAACATGATCCCAAAAAGAGGTAAAAATAACTACAGAGACACAGAAGAAGATGCAAAAGGACCATGAAGAGACATAAAAACACACACAAAAAAGGCTGCAAAGTAATTTAAAACAGCTACAAAGAGATTCAAAACTATTACATGTTTTTATCTTTTTTAATGTGGAGTTTCTGAGAAGCGGGGAGCTTTTACCAGTCTGTTGTCTCATAATCTGTCCAGTGTGTAAAGATATAACAAGAAAATAATAGCAAATGTCAGAATATTTGCAGGCCACTTGAAACTTAGTGTTAACAACCATTATTTTATTTACCTTGCTTCTGTCTCTCTTTCTCTGAAAGTGTGCTTGACGTGAAGGTCTGAAGTAGCGTTGTGATTAGAATCAACACATTCACACGAGAAGCTGTGAGTTGAATGTTTTAACGTGCTGCCACATCTCTGCCTTGTCTTTTGTCATTTACTGTGGCTGTTTCTCTTCCATTTTCTTTCCTCTTGCAGAATCAAACTGCACCTACTTCAAGTTTTTCACCACAGGAGAAAACATTGTGATGTTCCAGAGGACAACGCAGAAGAGTGAGTCACGCTCCTCTCACTCTCTTGGCCTCTCTAAGCTGCTGTCCCACCTTATCCTCCCACTTCCTCCTTTCTTTGCACCTTCACCCTAATCTTCCTGTGCTCTTTCTTTATAAGTCCTCTGTCTGTCATCTCTCCCACCTCTGCTTCTCTCACCCATCTCTCCCACAATCCATCCCTGTCTTTCTCTGTCCTCTCACTCTCCCGTCACCTCATTGCCATGCTCTTTCTGGTTGGCTATTGTCTGCTCTGTGAGTGTTTGAATCTATTCCGCCTACGCTGCATTCAAGTGTCTCAGAGCTGCTGTCTAACCTCTCATTTCCCTGGCATCTCTATAATATATTAAGATCACACATTGCCGTACTGTGAATGAAGGAAGACAGAAAGCATTGAAAGCTCAGAGTTTGCTGATGTCAACATCACTATTACTCCACCAGTGATTAAATATATACAGTCCTGAATGTATTATCTACATTCAGGATTCACATTTTTTTGCTTTTTCCCAGTTCTTACCCTCAGTGATTTTATACTCCACTATAGTCCATATCTGTAACTACACACAGTAGGTAGCAATCTGTGCACTTAACCATGTGTGCACGTGTGTGAATGTTTACTAGAAATGTGTCTCTGTACCATCAAAGGGTGGATCCTTCAGTCCAAAATGTGAATTCTAACTCAAACTCAAGCATTTTAAAATCTGCATTTTCATCTTGAACGAAACAATGAATGAATCAATGAACAATGAATTTGCATCCCACCACATCGACTCTAGTTTTCACTCTTGTCCATAGACTTTTATAACAAGTCCCTCCGAAATTAGCTTTGTGGGAAAGGAAGAAACTCAAATTAGTAATCATTAAGGAATCTAAAGACATTAATTAGAGAGCCACATTTAAAGCTCTTGCAAAACTTCTAAGGCCCTGCTTTACCAGCTTTGCATTATCTCACTTCAATTCAAATCACTTTATTATTTTAATAATTTAACAATACAACTATATGTAATTATATAGAAAACCCAACAAATCCCCCCTTGAGCAGCACTAGGATTCAGTGGAGAGGAAAAACTCCCTTTAGCTGAAACCTCCAGCAGAACCAGGCTCAGGGTGGGCGGTCATCTGCCTCGACCAGTTGGGGTGAGTGGAAAGAAAGAGAGAAAAGAACACCAGGCCAAAAAACAACAAAACACTTGACAAGTTGGATGTGCTCCAAGGCTGAGTATACCTGCAGAAAGGGATGGAGAGAGTAGGAATAAATGTAGGAGAAGTATGACCTCTCTTACTAAGTCAGAACACTGGATGCAGAATTTTGGATCAGATGGAGGCTTTTAAGGAGTTAATGGGACATCCTATTGGTAGGGAAGTACAGTAGTCCAGTCTACAAGTAACAAATGCTTAGTGTAGTATTTCAGGATCACTTTGAGACAGAATTTATATGGCACCAAATCACAGCAAAAATAATCTGAAGGAACTTTATATAGTACAAAATTAGAAAACCCAACAAACCTCCCTTGAGTGAGCACTTGCCGACAATAGAGGCAAAAAAACTCAGTTTAATGGAAGAAACTTCCAGAAAAACCAGGCTCAGAGTGGACAGCCATCTGCCTCGACTGGTTGACAATAAACAGAAGGCATAGCACTGGGCAGGCTGGTAGTTATTATTTGCACATCACATTGTAAACAAATTGCTCAAAAGTTGATGACATGATTATTATGATCCCTAACAGAGTGAATAAAATCAGCACTGTCCTCCTTGCTCCTGCAGGTCTGAATGTAGCTGCAGCCATGTTGGCCCTGTTCAGCCTGTTCCTGATGGCGATGGGGGCCATATGCATCACCATGTCTCTCAGTAAAGAAATCCTGTTCTTCCTTAAGCCAGCATCAGTCTGCTTTATTTTGTCAGGTTAGAGAAATCATCATACTTTTCTCAAAATGAACGAGGAGACGGGTCGTTTATGTTAAAAAATGCAACATTTTCACCTCTGTGGCTGATCTCTTCCACAGGTATCCTGCTGCTTGTCTCTCTCATGGTGTTCCACCAGTCAGTTCTGGCTTTCCTGGCCAGTGACCACACAATTCCTCTTTACCACCAGCTCTCCTGGTCTGTGTCATGTATCGGCTGTGCAGGGGCCGTCCTCGTTGTGGGCGGGGTCCTCTTCCTGCTGCTGGCGCTGCCCTACAGCCTCTGGCCGAGGTGTTTCCCTCAGAAGAACAGCAGCAGCTAGTGTCTTTGAGGTGATGTTGCACTTTATCTTTCCCGAAGACGTCTTAGCAAAGAGCTTATTGCGCAGCCTATACTTAAATGAGTCATGTGAACGCTTCTAAGAATTAAGTAATGATTAGGTGGCCCAAGTCAAAATGTCAAAATAATAACTCATATGGTAAAATAAGACAAGTGTCAGTTTGAGATACTGTGATCCACATTTGTACCACAACCTTGTTGAAGTTCAGCCCAGTAGCCAACATGGCTATGTGCTAAATTAACTTTGTGCTAAATGTCCTGATGCCTTTAGTGTCGTCATGTTGAATATGGCCATGCTAACGCTCGCAGATGGTCCCTCTGCAAACCATCCTAATCTTCTTTCAGGGTTTGGAGGCGATTAACTGAAGTTTAGTATTCATTCAATAAAATCATCAAGCAAAATGCTATTTTTTAAAATTCTGTGAACTTACTGTGAAGACATGATTGCACCCAGAAAAGGGACTTACAACTGTGGTTTGAATGGTAGTAATTTACTGGATGTCTAGCTGAAGCATGTCATGAGTTCAACATTTAACTGTTGTCTAGTTATTTTATATAATATGTATGTATATTCATGTTTAGCTAATTAAGGCTACTTTCATTCTGTTCCTATGTAAGCAGCACTAAGTCAAAGAACCATTCAGAGTTTTACATTTTCAAATAAGGCATTTCTTGTGTCAAGGGATGGGTTCTGAGTGCTGATTCCCTCTGCCTTTTAAGAATAGATTCCATTTTTAAGAAAACACCCAATTTTGAGTTCTGTGGTTAAACAAATTATTGACCATTTCACTCACGTTCTCAGTTTAGCTTTAAGTCTCTATCCTTGTACAGAAAGGCTGGTGGATTCCAACCAAGGTGTTTCCAGCAACCAGCACATCACTCCTGTAACTGTGTACCATGAAAAACATCAACAATTTACTGCACAGATATTCTCTACATGATGCAGTAGATTTAACTGCCTCACTAACCTTCAGATCACCTGGAAGTTGAGTCACAGCAACTGGACTTCTTTCTGTTAGGTCGAAACATGACACTACTTCATCAGTCTAAGAAAAGTTGGTCAGAGACCACAAATTTATCCTCCAGGTTGGTTTCGCTTCACTTCACACCTTCCACGAATAGACTCATTAGGCGAACAATGGAAGGAGAGGGTGTGAGTAGATGTAATTGTCACTGCTCTGGCAGCCTCCCCTACCTTCTTTGCAGTGGGTTGTTAACTGTGGTCTTCTTGGGGAGGTGTTAATTGGGTCTGATTTTCCAGGTTGGAGACAAGTTATGTCTAATTTCAAACCCGTTGAGTGATGTGGTGTTTTTATGCGGATGCAAAGCTTCGCTGACCCCCTCTCTGAAACCACTTCATCTTCTTTGTCGATTTTTGTCCTCAAATGAATGTCCTTTGTCCTTTAGATGAAGATATAGGTCTGTTTGTTCTTTGTGAACTCCATGCCTGTACATGCACAGCATCTTAAGAAAATTATGTGAACTGAATGTATCAAAATTCAAAGTTAGCTCAAACATGGTCATCTTATCCAGTCTGCTCACACACAGCAACTGGACACCATCAAAAATAAAACACTGATTGAGCTGAACAGTTTCTTGACCTCTAATCCGAGACGTTATTTATTCAACAATGTGTGAAAAAAGCTTTTTTATGTTTGTCCTTCAGTGCCTTCCCTTCGGCAGAGCAGCCTTTCACTTTTTGTGTTGGATGTTAATGAAATAACACTGAGACAGATTTTAATTAGCAGCGATTGACAAATGCATTCAGAGCTCCGTTTTTAATTTCTCACATATTTTCATTTAGTTCACTCATCATATTTCCTCTTTGTATCTGCTCATAGGCACAATGAACACAGCTTTTTATACAATTCTAAAAGCCTTGTATAAAAGACACCATGAAAAGAAATATATATATATATATGTTTAATCATTTAACAGTAATAACAAAAAAGTGTAATGTAGATGCTATACATCATTAAACAAGGACAAAGAATTAGAAGAGCATAGCAGAAGCTGCACAGTGTTAAATCAGCCGCTACTTTTTTACCTTCCCTGTATTTCGGATGATTAATGTTAGAACAAAGCTTTTTTTCTGAGCCTGAATTCAAGGTGAACTGTCTCTGCAACTTTTTTGAACTGCGTCAATTGTGTATGAATGACTTCATTTTATTATTAAACATGACATGAATATTTAATGTCACCCTCTCTCAGGTTCCGTTTCTCTCCTGTTCTGCACTCTCGGCACGTTCTCAGCTTACACTCGCTGCCTCCTCTGTAGCTGCTTTTATGAACCGCGCCACTTTACACCTCATGATAAACATCTCTGCTAACTAGCTGTGTGTTTGGGTCAGTACACTCTGATTTCATTAATGGTAAAGTACGATATTACAGAACCATCTACATCCTAGTGAGCTGTAGTCCCAAACAGTTTTACATGGTTTTTAAAATATCCACAAAGTCGAAAACAAAACGCCTGAAACAAAATATAAAATATCAGCTGACGAAAACCAAACAGAGATGCTGTGGTAAACTTTTTTTCCTTTCGGTTTATGGAGTCAGGGTCACCAAACCGGATCATGGTCTGCACATAGATTTGGCACAGGTTTTTACGCCAGATGGTCTTCCTGATGCAACCCTCCCCAACTTAGGGAGAGTGCACTTGATTGTACCTCAGTGGCTTTGCCACATGGTGAGAGGGAGTCAGGCCTCAGTCAGCTGATCTTAAAGTCGGTGAGTGACCAATATACCAGCTGAACCACTACCACCCACTGCAAACGATATGAATTATGTATTTATGGTCTTTTTACATATAGTACTTGTTTACATGTATGGAGCACAACGCTGATGATTTTGGTGCCAAATGGAGCAGAAACGACACCTAACTGGCTCAAACCGGAATAAACCAGCACTGAAGGGTTTAGTTTACAGCTCTTGGTATATTTGCAAATCTTTTGCATATTTGCAAGTATACACCCAGAAAATAATAATAAAATAATTAAACCTACGGCAATAAACTAATACCTGAGCCATTTTAATCTACAGGGTGAGTAAAGAGTAACTAGGCTAATTAAAAATTGGCTATAAGAACTTGTAGTGTTACTGGAGTCGCGATGAAAACAGTCTCTAAATAGATGATAGTAAATAGGATTTAATGAGCCTCACACACTGGAGGACTTGGAGGCACGGATTCAGGAGGTTTTCTGGTTGACGCCACTGGTGCCTACGTTTAAAATTAAAGATTTGCTTTCATTCTCCTATGTAATAAAGTGCATTCACAATTAGTTTTAATACATTTGTGTTAGATATAATGACTTTATTACCGTTTTTAATGCCTAGTTACTTTTCACCCACCCTGTAGTACAAGAGTAGACTTTGAAGAGGAAGGGGAAAGAAAAGACGCTATGACATACTACAAAGGTCCAAAGCTAAATTTGAACCCAGGACGTTACATGCTGCGTCTTAAATACTGTTACATGATACGCTGCATATTTACACTGTCAGACGACCAGCATGGCCCTTTTACCTTCTTCCTTATAGCAGTCGTGTGCAGTCTAGTTATATTTATGATATTTCTCACAGCATCTAAAGGTACCAGATAACATATGTTACATGCTGGTTATGCTCATGAGACTGAAGAGCTACGAACAGAGCTGAAGTTCTTCCTGAGTGTGCGCTCCTGCTCTGACTTGTGGTTTCTGCCCTTCCACTAACATTACTAAAATCGATTCTAGTTATCCTGCTCAGGGTGCATCTCACCATGTTGACCTCCTTCTAGTCTCTCTGAAGCATTTCCCACACGGTTTGGCTGCGACCTCCTAGCTAAATATAGACCGTGGCCAATAGGACTGACGTGGCAGGAGAAACACAAACCTGGAGACGAGCTGTAATTATAAACACACACTTGTTCCGATACACAAGTCCGTGTACGTATGATCATGGGATATCTTCACTGCGTGTGCACAAATATGATGATTCACAGTTAAATGTTCACAGTATGAGCTCGTCTAGAAGCCGTTCGACACTGAACCTTTGACTTCACACGTTACCAACGTCACCCAATCCACTTTACTGCACCGCACACGATCCTCCTCAAATGAACACGAGAAGTCTTAAAGCTAACTGAGCACAGGTCTTAAACTTTCCTCTTAGAGTCAGCAAAGCACCAAAGTTTATAGTCACAACATCTGTCACTCTTGTTGATGTGCTGTCTGAGGAGCTCTGGGGATGATAAAGACCATAAGGTTGCTAAGTAAAATACCACCATCGCTGCACTCCTGGTGATGCCACCTAGAAAAGTTATTATGCCTTGTTACCGCTACTGCTTGCCAAGCTGTTACTGTACCTTCCATTCTTAGTGTCACATCTTAATTTTCTCAAATTACAGAAAACAAGACAAACCTGACTTGTCTTTATTATTCTGTGTAAAAGTCTGTTGTCAGTCCCAAAGGTTCTGTTCAGTGGACAGGACAAATCAAGAATGATGACACGGATAACTTAGAATCTTCACTCACACAGTCATCTATTTTCAAATTAAATTTACAACAAAATGAAGTGTGCAAAGTGTGAAGGATTGTGGTTGCTTTCTGAAGTGACTGCACTGTTTCACGCTTTGTAACATCTCAGTATATTTCAAACATTGTGCTTGTGGCACAAAAACTCAGAGTCACAGGATAAATTGTGTTTAATAAAAACTGACTTTAATGTGTCACTACTGGTCATCAATAACAGGCTGTACTTTCAGTGTAATTTGTTTTATTTAACTCAGAAGCCAACTGATGTGCAGAAGATGAAATTTAGTTTAATTCAGTTTATTTATATAGCGCCAATTCACAATGTTCTGGACTGTCATTTCGAGGCACTTTATAGAATTTAACAATACATCTATAGGGAATTACATAGGAACCAAACCAATCCTACTGGAGCAGCACTAGGAGACAGTGGATATCAAACTCATTTAACAGAAGAAACCTCGAGCAGAAACAGGCTCAGGTTGGGCGGCCATCTGCCTCGACTCTGCCAGCATGTGCTCTTGTAGGTTGGTAGATGGACCTGTATTGTCAGAGTGTGCATCCTGTCACAGACTTTAAAATTATTATCTTGTGAATTAGGGTAATAGAGAATGATGCATTTGAGCACAGGATGAACAAGAACAGCTCTACAATACTGTGTAAACATGTTGCTTTTACAAATCACATCTCACCGTGCTCAGTGCCAAATCTCTACTACAGCTGACATTCGCTGCTAAATGACCCTGCACCTCTGCACTGAGGCACCATTAGAAATGGTGATTTAGTTACTTGAAAACCTTTATTTTGGATTCAAGCAGAATAATCTACATATTCTATCTTTAATAATCTGTAGCACTGACCAGTTTAAGCTTCTTCACATCATTCAACGAAAGAAAACACACTCCTCCCATAAACATGAGGATTCCACAAGTGAAGAGTGTTTTGGATGAAAACTGATATTAAGCACGTTAATATCTGCAGCTTTACTGGTTTAAATCCAGCAGAGAAGCATGTAGGATAAAATCAGCTGGACCTTCCCGACTCATCTTTCAACGGTTACTCCCATCTCCAACAGTACTTTACATGTCTACTGTATCAGAGACGTTACATTAAGATCTCTTGAATATCACATGTCTAGACAGACATCATAAATATAAAGCGTCATGAGCAATGAACTAAAAAAAGACTTTATTGCATCTTTTAAAAGCTCACCCGCAAATACATCTTCAGCTGCTGGTTGGTATGACTATCAGATGTCGTTATAAAGAAATATAGTCCAACATGTGCTCATACCCTCATCACACACAAGGCTTAAACATAGTCCTGCAGACATTCATACAAACAGAACAACTGCTCACTGTAATTACTGATGCTGTGCAGCATTGATGCAAAACACTAAGACACGACCACAGCTACAGCGCAGGATATATTTAGACATTTGTTTTAGAACACTTGCTAAAAGCAGACTAATGTTTCATAAAGTGTAAAAAATCTGGAAAATGACCAACACTTCTGAAAGCAGTGATGAAAATGATGCTCGAAACCTAACATTAAGCAGAACTTGTCTTTTATTTCCTGCTTAGAAATGGTACAGTTTTTCGACGCCACGCACAAATTTGCAGTTTCGCCAATTAAATGACCTCTTCCTTTATTAAACGATCACACAAGGAAAGCTGTCATCACACTTTACCCACCTTAACACACACACACACACACACACACACACACACACACACACACACACACACACAC
>OMLM01005134.1:56179-71108 GCA_900302695.1 Helostoma temminkii
ATTTGAACTGCCATCACCAGACACACAGCTCAACTGCTACACCACTGAATGTATACTAATCATTTAGACAACACAGTCTGCTGATGGGGAGATGAAACTTTACGCAGTGATTTTGAAGCTACACAGTATTAAGCTGCAGGTTTGACCAGCACACACCTGCTCATTCAGTCTGACTAACAACTGTTTGTTTTGGTTTTTTGTTTGCACTTGAATTTCAAAGAGTTGAAGAACAGGGCTCATATTCACAAGTGGCTGTTTGACTTTCAAACACAATACATGCAATCTTATTACACCTTTGTTGTGAAATTGATCCGTGAATGAATAGGGCGCCTTTTATGTTGATTAATTCTCACGCAGCACTTTGATTCCACACATAGATGACTGTCCTGTAATTTTGAATGTGTTTGTTATAATGAATTTATGCATAAAAAGTATAAAAATGTTGTTGGAAACTGTAGCTTCTAATGAATAAAAATCAATCCGTGTTGTATTCAGCTCTGCACGCACTTATTTGGATTATAATGTGGACATATGTGTGTGTGTGTGTGTGTGTGTGTCATAATGGACAATAAATGTACAAAAACATGAAAAACCCTGTGAAGTTCAGTGTGTGCTTGAGTTTTCCTAAGAGAAAGTGCTGCTCAAGACATCACTGTCACGGGATCTCCTCTCTGGGAGCGAGGAAGGATGTGAGGACAAGAAGAAATAAGAGTGTTATCGTGACTGACAGTCCTCCCCGCTGGCGTATAGACATCTGTCAGTGAGCCTAGGGCAGTTATCAGTGACTGCAGGCATGCACTCTTCACCACTAAACAGCCCTGGAAGAAGAGGCAGCTGCACACCGAGCACCAGACTGAATAAGGCAGGAAATTAAAATGCAGAGTGTCTTCACAGGTGGCAGACTCCTGTTGACTCACGAAAGCTGACACAAGGCGGTAGCTATTATCGTTCCTTATTGTATGTATGACAACTGAGCTGCTGGCTGCAGACATAATAATACAGGAGAGCCAGGTGCACCATGGGAGAACCCCATTGTAGACATGAGTCTGCTGGCCACACAGTAGTGATATGACGGAGGCGCCGGCATGACTACACCTCCAGAAACTGTCTAGGGAAACGTGCAATTATGTTCTGGTCTGTGCCGTTTCATCCCATGTATCCACCAGTGTCTCTGGACACAGATATGAGTTATGGATCATAATAACTAATAAAATACTCAAAAATAAGTAGCTCACCCAGGGCCATACATACAATATTTGTTTTTCTCTTCCATGCTCATTGCTCATTTGTTGTCTCCTATCCCCTTGTCTGCCTGCTCAAGATTATGTTACACAGATACAAATAATAACACACCATAGCTCGAATAATTAAGTGAATAATTAAACACAAGCAATGATTGACCTTGTTTGACAACTGTTTTAGAGGCAGGCACAGTTGTTTTGCAGTGTGGCTGTGAGCTACTGAGATAAACTTGGCAGCAAGGCTGTGTGCCATGTTGTATCTAACTCTGGTGGCACAGCTATAGTCTTTAGAGGCTGCAGCCTATTGCACAATGTGCTGCAGGGTACAAACCAAATAGGTTACATGTATATCACAGCACAAACTATTACAACAATAAACAATTATTGTACACAACAGGGTTGTGGCAACTGGAGCAAACTCCAGTTTATTAAATACTGCTAAGCAATTAAAAATACTGCATTAAATAATTCAGGAACCAGTGTTATGCACCAACCATGTGCCCTAAAAGTTACATTATATCTGCACGCAGTGTATTTTACAAATAAATGATCTGTAAGGAGGTGGTTGCGGTAGATGGAGGGCACATACTGTGCAGGACTGACAAACTGCAGACCACTTCTCTGCATAAGGTTGGGTTTAGACATGAAAAGTACTTTGGTTCGGATTATAGACAGATTGTGTTTAAATTTAAATGTATTTATATACATATATTAAAGTATGTATGTACTATTTCCCTGAACCTAACCCAGTGCTATCAGTAAACCATAAAAACCATAAAACATGTTAATAAAGATTAAATCAATCACATATCTGCTGAACTGCAAGATCGTCTATTTTCACAGAGGAGAAAGAAAAGAGGGATGTTGCACGTATGTTTTACGTTGCCTGTGGACATTTTATTGACACATTAAGCAATAATGTATTTGTGACTTGTAATTGACGTTAAATGTGAACATATTATCATTATGTGGACAGCAGTTTTAATCCGGTTGCTATTATGTTACTCATAAAAACGTATTTGTAATTACAGTTTGGTTGCATAGGAAAGTGTTTTTTAAACGACTGGGTTTTCTATTTATCAGGCTTTTCTGAGGATAACCTCCTGAAGGACAGACACTGTGGATGGAGTGAGGACAACACTGGGGTATATCAGCAGAAAAAAAGCCAGCTTTTTGTGTGATTGCTGTCTTTTCAAAATGAGTGTTTCTCAAGCCAGGATAAATTAGCATCTCAGCAGCCAACACTATGACCACCGATTCAGTCTAACCCCATCTCTCCACTAATTATCTTGCTGTACCGCTGGGACCTTCATCTGGGATCAGTGGGCTTTAAACTGTGCATCCAAACTGCTGAGTAAACAAAACACTGACAGTCACGAATACTGATCAGATCTCTCAACCCCAATGCCAAACCTCCCACTCAAAAACCCCAAAATATTCTACTGATGGCTGACCAATACATTCATCAAATGCTCACAGAGAGAAAATAGCACTAAACTAAACTGTGGTGCTTTTCGTTAAGAAACTAAGGCTTCTGTGAGCATGTGTCCTTGTAAAGGTTTCAGGGAATCACTGATGGTGTTTGGGACTGAGCACAGGACAAAGGTGGGTTTTTGTTCATGTCAGTGCAACAGAAACAGAATAAGGGATTTCACTAATGACATGAGGTGAAAAATGGATTAATGGGTATGAACGAAACACATTCAATTAAATAGAAATGAATTTTAAATAAACAGTTTACTTCTAGCTCAACATGAACTGTGACAAAACTCTCCTGGTAGTAGCATCTGTTTGGTGCAGTCCAAAGCCAAGGTGTAGACATTTAACACTGATTAGGAGACAGCAATGTAATCTAAAGGAAATGGTCAAAAGGCACATTTAAAATGCAACCCTGTAAAAAAGGACATTTCTACACAACAAAAGTGCAATCGTGAAAATATTTTTTGTATGGAGCATAACCAGACAACATTTTCTATTAACAGAATAACAATGTGTGTTGGCAAGTTGTAAATATGTTGACACTAAACGTATCACTGAAACGTTACCAGACAGAAGATTATTTCCTTCCAAAACACCCGATCTACAACATGCAGTTTATCCTAAAATATAAATATAATATAAAATATTTCTAAAATATCATATCTTGCAGGGCAACATGCAGTTTTTATTATACTTTTATGGTTAGGTTTAATTAGAGAAAGACTGCAGGCTGGCTTAACGAAGAAAAATGTATGTTTGGTAGCTTGTTTGCTACAGTGACTTTCTCTACCTTAACCAAACTGCTTTGGATGCCTAAACCTAAACACATGGACTTTATCAATCCTCCTCTTATTACCTCCTTAAGACATTCCCTAAACACAGCACTATATTTATTAAAAATGTACATTGCACCGGAACATAGTTACAGTTTGTTTGTATTTGCACAAAAACCATAATTGGATTTGCAGTTTGTTTGCACAGAAATTTAATTTTTAGGAGATAGAATTGGAAGGTAACAGAATTGAAGTTACATTTAAGAGGAATTAAAAATGTAAAAATTAACTATATTAAACACATGTGCTCCATTAAGAAATTATGGATGTCAAAAACAGCTATAGTAGCTGACTTTTTAGTTCTTATTTCTGCTGTGGTAGCATCCCATGAAGTCAAACTTGCAGCAGCATGCAGGACAGAGGCACTGGCCCTTCTAGCAAGTCATAGGATTTAATAATAATTAATACTTTATTAATCCCCTTGGGAAATTTCTTTGTAGATAGTCTGCCTCTTTGAGGCGCCAAGGGTCAGGGGTTTCAGCGTCTTGTGCAAGGATACCTCAGCAAGTAGTCACATTAGGAATTGAGAATTGACCCACTAAGCCTGGGGTTGACAAACGACTGCCCTATCAATTGAGCTACTTGCTGCTTCTGCAAATATATGTTGCATAAGAAAAACAGCACTTTGCCTGTGCAGAGCTGTGGTGCATATTCCTGCAGCACAAGGCATGAAGATGTCACTGTCGCGAAGGAAAGAGAGAGAGAGAGAAACAGACCAACTAATTAAAACTTTGACACCACATGACATTCCTCTCTTCTTCAACCAAACACATCTCAGTCTCCAGTGTGCTCTGCCTGCAGATCTATTGTCAGCAGGATTAAAAACTGTCATATTTCCCCCGGGCTGACAGTCTAAGACGTCTCAGCATTATTAAGGGACCACACTGTTTTAATTACTACCTGTCTTGGTCTGTGCATCTATGTTTCTATTAGGAAGGTCATAGTCATCATATGATTCCTTTCTACAGTATATTATGAAATAGTAATGACAGTTTTTCTAGTTCTTCTTCCAAACGATACAAAAACAATACACGTATTTATGTTTTCCCAACAAGCAGCAGCAAACATCAAATACTGTTGTGCAGCTGCAAAAAGCATCACACCAGCCACACAATGTAGCATTGTGTCATTTAATACTCATAGCGCACACCAGGTACAGTGAAAGGACAGAAGTAGTTAAGATACTGTGGCTTGGATGTAAAAATCCAGAGAGTGAAGGTGATAAAGTTGGATGTTCTCTGGAGAGGTAAATCATGGCATGTGGATGCACAACTAGTAATCTGTGGAGAAGCTTCTCTTTCCGCCTCACTGAAAGGACCATGTCATAACTGAACAGCGTTTGATTTGAATGTTTCACAAATAGAAATTCACTTGCAAATTCCTGGTATCATATTGAAAATAAAAATGCGTCATGCAGTACCACAATTAAAAGCACAACACAGTGATGTTCTGTCATTTGATGCACACCAACTGATGCCCATGGCGAGCAGCAGTACGAATGTGATAAAATTTCTGCATTTCTGATAAGCTAAAAAATAGTTCATTGTCATATCCTGAGGCACTGATGAATGCCAAGATGCTGCTGTTGTGTGGGCTGTACAGAAAATAATTGGTGCTGATGTTTTGCAATGCTGCCAGTATGTGCTGCACTGGGTGGATTGTACTGTTGCAATGTAAACAACACAGTATTTGAGGTCAGAAATTCCTCTACTGTACTTACCAACTATCTAGGTTTGGTTTTTTAAGCATGAACATGTTATTCTGTAATTTTGATCAAGTGTAGTACCTAATGTTCATAAAGCCGTAAGCACCTGTGGTAGATCAGAAACTCAAAAATACACAACACAGTCAGTTTTAATATATAACTTTATTGAATATATCTATAGATTTATATTTATGTATATATATATATTTATATTTGTGTGTGTGTATGTACCTTATGTTTTTGTCTTTTCCAGTGAGGATCAGTATTGTATTGCTTCCCCTTTTCCTTACTGTCCTTTGCGTGTATCAGTCTGCTGAATGGAAATACCAGTTTTCCACTTGAAGAGTTTTAGGTTTGACTCATGTCAGTAGCTTAAGTGTTGGGAAATGGAGCTGGTGACTAACATTAGCTTTTAAATGGCTTTCATGTCAGAAGATGAACTGTAAATAAAAGAAACAGAACATTAGCTTTTGACAATGTTCACATTGCAAAAGCTAAACTGCATGATGTACTTGTTACTATGTAAAAATCACTGACAACACCAACACCAACCACATGTACAAAAACCCCCTCTCCCAGCATTTAGGCTACTGACTTTTTTTCACAGGCAGGCGTGAGGCCTTTATAGCCCAAAGATACAGGTGTAGGGACTCTGAAACAATATAACATTAAGAATATCTTTACATATCACCACGAAAATAAATAGATTAATATAAATTCTATTGTCTACAGTTATACACCAGTCAGAACATTAAAAAACACTGATTAGTAGGCTACGTTGGTAATGTGTTGAAAGTATAAGTGAAAAATGTTACAGCCAGAAAAAAACAACAACAAAAAAACTGAAAACAAAGACACCTAATCAAACAGCAATTCCATATAAAATATGGGAGCCGCCAAAGATGGTTTACCTTAGTAGAAATAAAAGGGATAACCCCAACATATTCCCAAAAGGCTTTATTTTCTAGTTTATCTTTAAATATTTAGGATTGTAGGCCATCATGAAGACAATCCTCATTTCATTGCGGTTTATCAGTAGCTCATCTTGGTGACAAAGCATCAACTAAACAACTGGTCAACTGTTGACCAAAGATAAGAGAAAGATCAATAAAAAGTTCACCAAATCAACCTAAAAGTGCTTGAAGAAACTGCCAAGAATCTAAAACAGCCTTTACTGAGTTGTTACTGAAGAGTTTAAGGGCTGGTTTGGAGTTGGTGACTGATTTTGACAACCGAAGAACTGGCCCTCAGCCAAAAAAACATTGGTCCTGGGGCCAATGTATGAGATATTGCTGCTATTTTGGAGCTTGATGCCATGTGGGGGCGCTCTCACAACAAATGAGTCCTCACAGAGGCAGCAACCAGAGACGTCACTTTACTATACCAATGAGGACCTGCTGGTCAAGGTGGGCTCTGTATGGCACTGCTGGATTCAATGCAAGATTGGAGTTCAAAGATGGACTTATTCTGACCGTATGTTACATAAACTGTAAAGCTTGAAGCTGTAAGTGTTACTATTTTAAATTGTTTTTTACTGAGTTTTACTGAGAAATCTTCACTAGTTTTACAGCAGAACTGCAAAACTGTTAAGTAGAGCATGTCTGTAAGTCAAACCAGTGAGGTTGAATAGTACATTCATACACTGTGTTTTCAGTGTTCTTGGCAGTTTGTACAAGTTTGACTGTAGATGGACACCTGCTTCACATAACCCCATGTGGGGTCGGAGGTACATCAGCAAACAGGAAAGGAGGGGGGAGCGCACCTTAACACCAGCTGTTCCACAAAACCGGCTCTGAGTGCAAAATTCCAGCGAGGACGGCACAAAAATCTGCACGGTTTATCAGCATGAAACTTTTCAGACGCATTCTGAGGACGTCAGGGACCTGCTTTTTAACCCCCAAAAGAGATATAATGTGAGAACTTTAAGGGAAAATATTGGGTTACCTCTTTAGTATTTTTTTAAGCAAATGGACTTTGGAAATACCTAAACAGTTGAGGTTACAGAAGTAACAGAAAAAAAACTGGTAGAAACAGAAGTAACAAAAAAATTACATGAAAACAGAAAAGGTAAACAACTAGGAAGCAACATTTACAGGAAAAATAATGCACACAGTGAAATTCAGTGAAAGAATGGATCAGAAGGTTGCTCATTAATGGAAAATGGATGGAACAACCCTGATGAAGGAAATACAATGAGATACAAGCTCCACTCTTATAATCATGCCTGGATCGTAAACTCCCACAGTTCCTGGGGAACTGCTGAGTAACCACTAGCAGACTTGTTTAACTGGGCAGCTGCCAGTGTGAACATGTGTGAAGGTTAAGCAGGACACTGCTGATAGAGCATGTATGCTCAGTCATCTCCTCCTGTACATATAAATGTAATAAGTCAACGAAGTGAAGAATTTAGAGATGGATTAACCCTCTCATGTTTGTGCACATGCTTTCCACTTGACACTACTGACTTTAGTGTAGATAAGCAAGAGAAATGAAAAATTAAATATCCTTAAAAGGAATCTAAAAAAATTACAACATGAAAAAAATTTAAATGTATAAATACCCTGCAAAAAACCATTACGATCATAGAAACACCAGAAACATGTTATTAATACTCGAAGAGTTACAGCATCATGTAACTAGAGATGATAATCAATCACTCAGAATGAAAAGACAACCCAAATTTTACAATTTACAGACATTATGTGCTTTTGTTGAAGTACATGGATTGATAATATATTCAATAATACATTTATTATTCTAGTTTCTGAAATAGTATATAGTTATAGCTAAAACAGAGATGGAGGGAAGGGGAACAAAAGCTGGATGTTATGCCCTTTTCTTTATCCCTCCTCATACTTGTGGCCTTCCAGGGTCGGGTGAATTCGCTTGTAAACGCAGCTCATTCAGAAGTGCATTTATAGTTCAGTGTATTAGTCCAATGTAGAACACGTGAAGGTTATCGATCCAAAGTGTTATGCAGTACATCCATTTCAGATTTCCCCCCCTTTAGATATGTCAGACATTTGAAATGCATTCTCAAAAATATCAAAGAGTGGTTTGTTAGAAATTCTGTTAAGATCATTTACAACTGATTTAATAATCCATAATGTGCTTCAATTTTGTGTTTTTTAGTAAGTGATGTACTTGGCTTCATAAAATGGTTGATTTCATATTAGAGTAACTTGTGAGTAAAATTTTTAGCTGTTGATCTAGTTCTAATGTCATTTCCACCCCCTGAGTGTAAACTGAATTGACCCCCCCACCCTGTTGCCTGTATTTGCAGCCCTTTCGTAGGAACACTCAACGGATGCTGCCTTGTAGCCTTCGGCATCAAATCATCTTCATAAACAGTCATATAAAGCCTGAAATCAATTTCAGACAATTAAACATTACATACAGTGCAAAAAGTCCATCTTCACAAGCACTTCCATTTACTTCGAAGGTTGATTTAGCAACACTTTGCCTAGCTGATGACAACTACAGAATCTATGAGCACGGAGTTCAGCATTTCAAGGCCCTGGTACTTAAATACAAGTCGAGGTTTACTAAAGACAAATACGATCTATTATTTCTAGGAATTAATTAGTAAATATTTAGTACCACCCCGCCTCTCGCCCGTAAGCTGGCTGGGATAGGCTCCAGCACACCCGTGACCCCTGCGGGGACTAAGCGGTATAGAAGATGAATGAATGAATGAATATTTAGTACCCTTTTGGTAATGAGGCTGAAAGGGCTCAATTTGCTTAAGGTTTGAATGTACTAAATTGCGTGCAAACTTGTCAACACCTGCAAAAAATGGCAAAAGCTGATATACTAAGGTTGCGAACTGTGGACTGAGCCTTTGTAATTAGAAAAATAGCACACACGCTGTGGATTTTGTACCTTTCATTTCATAACCATGCAAAATGGGGCGTTTTTCCTACATACAGGGAGGTGAAAATGCAAATACACAAACAAAGTGATTTATCAGGCCTGAAAGTGATTTGCGGTCTCTGAGGTTGTGTGTGAATTTAATACCTGAGAGACAGGTGCAGTCTGCTTGCACAGGGACTAAGATGCAAAGGAGAAATAACAGAATGCATCGAAAACACGTGTACACTAATTATCTAATTTTGGAGTTGTAAGCTGCACTACTGGCTTTATTGTATTAGGCTTTAAACGCGTTTTATTTATTACAGCACAGCATCAGGCATCGATTTGCATTAACATCCACAGATTTTGTTGCTGTAGCTCATCAAAGTGATTATTAGCTTTTTCCATTAACATGTTAATTCCTCTGGAACAAATTTCCTCTTGCGATTACACTGGTCACTCTTGAAACTCTCCATGACAGAAAGCGGTTAAATATGCAAAATCCTCTTTTAAAAATGATCACCTACTCCTATAGCCAATCACGCAATTTTTCTTAGTAGATCACCCACAAAACACCCACCAACGAAACACGCAATTTTCAAGAACACAGTTTCATACTCATACTCTGTTATGAGTATGTACTCTTTGGGATCTTAGTAAATCAGGCCCTGTAATTTTTTTGACTTTTCTGGCGATAGTGTTGGATAAAAACTAGTTAATGCTCAATGACAACAATGCTTAAATTAGAATACTGAAGCTTTTTCCAGTGCAGTCTTTCTTGTTTTGGGAATGAGAAACATCAGAAATTACTGTATAGTATAAGTATGTTATAAGTTAAATAGTCTAATCGCATTTGGTCCTAATTCAGAAAAGTTCACAATAATTCACACATTTGTACAAAGATTCTGAGACTTTAACATCAGATGGACGTACTTGTGTAGATGGACATTTGTTGCAGTGTTTAACCAAACTGTGACAAGAGTAGTAGTGGTGTAATGGAGGCGTTCAAGATGAAGCTTAAAGTCTATGGCTGATTCTCTCTCCACGACTGTGGAGAATGCCCATCTGTCACTGTAAATACCACTGACACAAGGAAAAAAATAAACGGGCTCACAGTGTGACAAGCTCCTCTGATGTATGTCAGTAGGTTATATATGGCTGAGGTCACTTGCTTGGGACCAGAGGTTAAGTAACTGTACTGTTGACCTTGACTTGGCAGTCAACTCATCACTTAGCAGCTTGTTACTTGGCTGAATGTACCCGTCTGTGGATTTCTGCTCTATGACAGAAGTATAACAGAGAACTGTAGCTCGTACCATCTGGCCCTTTTTTATTATTTGATGAGGTTTAAAACGTTGGATGGTTTACAACACCAGGAAGGTGAAAAAACACGCCTTATCATCTAGGTTCTAATTGGACTAAACGGATTCAGCCCAGCTTTAACTTTCCAACATATCCACAATTCTTTCTGGCCTTTTCTTGAAAAGTGTAGATCCTCATTGCAGCTGACAAAATCAAAACAGTGAGAGTAAATAACAAATGAGCTCCACTGGCTCCTCAGCAAGGCACTGTAAGACCAGTATCTGGGAGACTGTAAAACCAGACTGGAGACTGGTTTTACTGGGCAGCTCCCAGCTGACATGTACAAAAAAGAAAAAAACAAAAACACAAAACCCTGAAGCCTCCATTGCACCATTCCTGTACAATTAACAAACAAGGTTTTGGATTGAAAGTCATGACCATGTTTAAGGCAGCTGTCATGAGTTTACACATCAGGTGTTTTATGACTGTTTATGATATTAGTAGGTAATTATGGCAGCGAGATACCAAAGGCTTGAGAACAGAAACTGTTCCGTTGACATGTCACCTACACATTTTCAGCCCTACTCTTCCTCTCTTTCTACTCAGATACTGTATCTCTATCTCCCTTTATCCTTTCTTCATTCTCTCTGAAGTTTTAAACTGGCGTCGTTTTCCTGTTAAGTGTATCTGAGTTGCTATCCCTGTCTCTTTTGGCTGTCAGTCGGTCCAGAGTTCCCACGTTGCCCCTGTCCCTCTCCATGGTGGCTGTAGATATCGGGGCTGGCTGGGCCGGTGTGGCAGCTGTTGTGGAGGTATTCAGCGGTGCTGCATTCTGGGCTACAGCTGCTGCTGCCGCCAAGTTGGACTTGGAGTGTGATGGAAGCGTACCACTGCTTATGACTGCTCCACCTCCTCCTCCACCACTGCCACTGGAATCTTTCGGGAAGTAGTTGTGGAGTTGGTACAGCGTGGCGCGGTCCACTGTGCCATAGAGGGGTGGAGCGCCACCTCCCAGGCTGCCCAGCTTAGAGTCTCTCGACAAGGTGTACATGGAGATGTCGCCACCTCCTCCACTTCCTCCGCTGCTAGTGTGATGTGGGTTGGGCAGCGTAGCCACAGAGAATGGTGGGGCTGAGGGTGGTAGGCTGAAGGTCTTGGAGGCACCGATGGGTGAGGTCTCCTGTGAACGCGGTGGGTCAGTGGAGTGTGAGCTAGAGCGGGAGCGCCGTCTGAAACGGTAGCTGGGCAGCCGCAGCATGGCGTGCGTGGTGCTCTTGAAGAGGTCGGTGCGAGAGCGGCAGCGCAGCTCTTTGTTCTTCTCGATGTAGATGTTGACGGCGAGTACACCCACCATTTCAGCCAGGATGAAGGACAGGCCGCCAAAGTAGAAGGACCAGCCGTAGGAGTAGTGCCACTTCTTATCTTCATCCTTCTTGGGAGAGATGTCGCTCAGTGCTGCTGAGATGTACACGATCACTCCGATGATGTTGCTGAGGCCTGGGGAAATATTAAAGACTTCTAAATGCTCCTATGAGAACAATTAACAGGCAACTTTATTAAATTGTTTGCAGGCAGGTAAAGTGAAGTTTTTCCTTTCAATTACACAGAGAGAAACTGGGAACAATATGACACGTTAATCTGCATAAAAATATATTTGAGAAATATATGTATATAGAAATATAAAATTAAAATCTAGATCATCTAAATTTATTTTTAACAGAAAGCACATCCAGAACGAACTATTCCCCAAACTACTGTATTAGTACTGTATCGCTTGTCTTACCTGCAGCTACAAAAAGAATTCCTCCGCCAAGAATAATGTTCCTTTTGCTCTTGTAGAAGCTGCTGGAAGCAACACAAACTCCACCAAGAAGAAGAAGTATGGCGCTGAGGATAGGGAAGATGCTGGAAGCTCGCACCACACCTGCAGATGATGACATCAGCACAGGTACTTCATCCCTTTGGCTGCAATGTGATGTGATGCTACCTATAGTATTTGTTGTGCCTTATTTTTGTAATGATACATTTCTAATGTAATGTACTTCCATTAGTCAGACTTTTATTAGTGAGACTTGGAAGGTTCAACACCATTTGGAGGTGCAAAGTTAACAGCCTCGTGACACTCCTGAGAGAAAAAGTGTTACCAAGACTTGCTAGAGCTGACACTACAACTTGGCTCGGGCACAGCAGCTATCCATGTACAAGTTTCCTACATGATATTTAGAAGGCGATGTGATGTCAGGTAACTTGTACGAGTACAGTAATAATCAGTACTAGTTTTTGGTTTAGTTTTAAAAGTTCTGATACAAAATACTAAACGCTAAATCCAAATATTTTTAATAAGTGAACTGACAATACAAGTGACACCTAAAAACCTGTCACAAATAAAACAATCCCATCTCTGTGTGTAACTTCAGTATGAATCACTATGTGACTATAAATGTGGCTGAGCTAACAGTAAGACATGGCAAAATGTAGTTAAACTTTTAGTTTCATTACATTAATTACATTAATTACATAGATAGTAGTGCATAATTAAGTACAAATTCAGCCAAAAACAAACTAAAGTCCCAACAAACCCCAAACTGTATATTGATAAAGGAAGTTTTAAACTCTCAGTCTGAACTGTTTGGAGCTGGACAGCACTGGGTCATGTACAGAACAACAGTGAGACCTGGCAAGGAAATGGGTGATCTAGTCTTCCTACCTACTAAAAAATAAAGTCTCAGTATGCTGGTGATTGGGACATGTACTTTTTTGGCGACAGTATGGAGCGACAGCAGCCGACTTCAGTATCAGCAACAACAACACATTTAAATAAAAAAAGCCTTCTGCAGAAAGTTGCATTACATCATCCAAAAACCCCTCTACAGTATATCTGTCTGCAAACTCACCAGCAGTGGTAATGACAGAGAGACATCATAAAGGATTAAAACGCTGAAAAGCTGCAGGAACACACAGAATAGCCAAGTCTTCAACTTTTGAAGGTTACTGTTCAAACTGCATAAGCTTCTGTTGGCCTCTAAAGGCCAATAATGCTGCGATAATCATTTATTCATTGAAGCTTCTGTAACTTGAAGACATTGAACACAACTTGAAACAATCCGTTGCAACACAAAAGCACTTTTTGTGAAAAGGTCATGGAATAATGCATTAGTGTTTTTAAATATTTGTTAGGACTCATCAACTGTGGTGAAAACAATAAGGAAAATACATCCCAGAAATGTCTGATTAAAACAAATTGTGAGGATCACTGTGCAGCCTTTGCAAAGCTTCCTCGTCCAGCCAATGTTACAGTCACACACAGACACACACACACAGGTATTCAAGATAACATCAGAAATAGATACGTTTATGTAATATAAAGATGGAAGATATATGTTGTGAACCAGAAGGTTCAGGGCTGCATGAACACAATCTGCTATTACAATAGAGGAAGGATGTGAAATCTGAATCCTGAGTGGAAAATAATCCATTAGTGAAGGCTGTTCTTTCAATCCATCAATAAAAAAAGCTTTCTATACTCCCCCACACTCCCAACTCCATGCACCTGAGCATTCCCATACACATAAACACACTGTACAGACACACACCTCTAGAAACGCTTGGCTTGAATCTGACATCCGTGCACTGATTGATGTCCGCCCACCATCCCCTTCTGTCCTTTCTGCATGGAGACTGTAGTGTCTGTGTGTGTTCCTGTTATGATGTGAGCATGCAGACATTGTGTGCATATGCCAGTGCCCACTCTTCTAATATTTCTATACATTCCGGTGTGCATTTGCTAGTCTTTAAATCTGTGTGTGTGTCACTCACGCAGCAAATACTCTGCAGCATCTTGGTCGTAGTCGGCGTCCTCTGGGAAATGATTGATCTGGGAACACACACCTCGCTTCAGGCCTGCAAAAAGACAGAGAGGGAGGATGAGGAGGATGAGGAGGAGGCAAAAGTGAGGAAGAATGTAGAAAAAGTATCACAAGGGAGACAATAAAATAGAAAAAAGAAGAAGAAGAGGTGGATAGCAGATCCAAGGAAAAAGTAATGTGAAATGTTGGAAAAGATGAGACAGAATAAACTGCAGGCTGACACATTGAGAAAACAATATTCATTGTTATTGTGGGACTGAAGGGAAACAGAAATTAGAAAGAATTGTAAATACTTTGAAAAACAGCACACAAAACTGTAAGAAGCAACTAAAGAACACATTATTTTAAATATGACTCTAAGGTTACTCCACTACCTGCCAAAAAGTTTGGAAACACCTTCTCCTTCAGTGTACATTGATACTGAAGACATCCAAACTATGAAGAACGTGTATGGGGTCATGTAGCAACTAACAAAAAAAGCTTTGTGTTTTTGATTGTCCAAAGTAGCTACGTTTAGCTTTGGCACACTGGTGGCATTCTTCCATCAGATACGTGAGGTAGTCACCTGGAATAAAAGGTGGCTACTTTGAAGAACAGAAAATATAAAACATATTTTTGATGACTACATACGTCTATAAATCTATATCTGTA
>OMLM01005136.1:1645-14915 GCA_900302695.1 Helostoma temminkii
TTTAATATCAAGGTAAAAGTACCTAATATATATATATATATATATATATATATGTAACACAGTTTGATTATTGCTACTGATGTTTATAGTACTTTTAAGGATTTTAATGTTGCCACTTCGTGTTTTATAATCTTCATAATCTCTAATTGGCAATTATAGCAGTCATATTAATGTAGTGGAGCCAAAACCTCAGTATGAGTAATAGTACAGAAAAGTCTCCATGTCCTGAATACTGTACTGGAGTACATGAGTAACATTTCAGCACTGATACCTGACAGCATGCATACTTTACACACGTCTGTCTTTCTTTCACAGACCATACATACAGACACACTCGTACTTGCAAATATAGCATGTTTTGCTGCGTTCGTCTCCCAGCTCTCTGCCTGTTGAAGAATTGAAAAGTTCCCATTGTTTTACTAAAGTTCACAGCAGGACTCCGATTCAACAAACAAGACCTTATAAATCTTATGAGACCACGTGTCTCTGAGGTCTATTATCCTGAGGCTACGAGACACATTGTGAGAAAGAGGACAGTCACAAATAAGACCCCTTCCCAGAATAATGGAGACATTCTCATTTGGTCAGCTGGATGGCTGCACTGATTTCTCTTTTTTTCAGTGGAAGAAGGAGGAGGGTATAATTCCTTGTTCTCGGTTTTAGAAATGAAGAGTTGATTCTTTTCTCTCTTTGCTTTTCCCTTTGTCTCTTTAGCCACTTTTATCCTTCTCTTGTGCTTGGTATGTGCGTTATTAAATGTGAAGAACTTGAATCTGTGAGAATTTGCAGCTTCATGGACCTCATTCATAATCAAATGCTTGATGAATGTGTATTGCAAAAAAAGTGAAGGTGATTATTTTGTCTTTTTCTAGAACCATCTTGCATGGAGAGACTCCTCTCCAAGGACTGGAAGGAGCGCGTTGACCGACTCAACGCCAACGAACTGTTGGGGGACGTCAAAGGTCAGACCCGCGTTTAACTACATCTAAATTCACATTTAAACCAAGACACAGTGGTGGTTTCACTGTAAGTTCAACAAGTCATAAAACCCTTACATTTCTCAGCGTGAGGGGATTCTGTTTTTATTCTTTGTGGTTGACAACATGAACATCATCTTTATAAAATATACACACAAAAAATGATGTTTTACAAAGCTATATTAAAGGCTATGAAATATACTGTAGTTTTAAATATTCTATAATATTTCATATTTCTACATATGAAAGCACGGCCTACCTGTCACCATAGAAAGAGCACTGAAGGCCAGTTTGCAGGGGTCCAGACTGTAATCATAACTAGAAAGAAATTAAAGAGTGTGTACGAGGTGAGAGGCAGCACATGGTCTAATATTTTTGTCCACATCAACAACCAGATTTGAAGCTGTAAACTGCAAAAAGGCAAATGTATTCTGGACCTGCTGTGGTATTCACAAGTGGAAATAATTAGATTGTAGATTGTGGGTTGATCTAATGCCATCAGTGGCTGCAGCAGGAGGGACAGGCGCAGGACAAATAAAGTGCCTGCATTATTTGAAGGCCGTCATTTTTATTAATAGGATCTATTTGTGATTGATTGTGTATTCTTCTAGTTGGAATAAAATATTAGTAGAAGTCTACAAATAATTGGCACGATAGTAACTATTGAATTATTACACAAAATACTGCACACACAGGATGAAATTAACTGCATCACCTCCATCGATTTCATCAACAGAATCATCACCATATATTCTGTATGTACAGTATTTGGTCCAGTTCATATTAAAAATATATAGCAAATAATTTTGATGAAATGCAAATCAATCATTTATTCTCTTTACTATTTATTCATTTATTGTGGTGGATACATGTCAAAAGCTGTCCTTGTTATGATGTGTCCTTGTTCATCATAAAGCAATGCTATTTCCTCAGAGTGGAGGATGCTTGAGGAAAATAAAAGTGAATTTAAGCAGATTTTCTCTTTTTGGAAATATAGGGAAATTTTTTAAAATTCAAAAACACTGACGACTGGCTGAAATGGGAAAACAACAAAGCTGTCATTTTCATAATTCTGTAGAATGAGACAGTAATGAAAAGAAAATGACTACTGCTTTAGTTTAGTTTAGTTTTGACTTGTTAAAATAAATCTGTTCAGTGAAAGAAAAACACTAGAAATACTAGATAATGGTAAAGACCAAAATAAGCTGCTGCTCCGTTTCTGTTGTGTCGCATTAGGCGCTAACGTCCGTGCTGTGGAGCTGCTCTCAGTGAGAGAAACCGTTTGTGATCGTCTCCTGTTGAAATGGCAAGCATTTCCTCTGTGGAAAGTGGAAAAAAGGGACTACAGAGAGCCTTCTGCAGCAGAACAGCACCGACTTTGACTTTCACTCGAGAACAGAGATTCAACTCTCTCGCTCTCTCTCTTCGTGCTCTCTGTCTACACACTAAGTGTGCACACAAATACATACTTTACCATCTCTCTAAAAGCACCATTGGGTATCTGTTACTTAGGTGATCGCTCATTAAAAGACTGCAATGGATAAATACAGATAGTTTTGTTACAGAACAATAAAAGAGTTGTGAACTACAGTACTGAGTTCATGTGAATATTTAATAGTAAGTCACACAATAACCTCTCATATTTTAATATAAGAGTTGAAAATATAAAATAAATCTGATAAAAATCCAGTTCAAGTGCTAGATCACCCTCCTCACTTATCTGTTGAACTTTGTCTGTCAAGCTCCACTAAGTCTGACACAGCACGTCAATAAAATATAAAGAAACACTTTTCTTTTTCACTTCTGCTGCTTTTAAGTTAAACTTTTTTTCCTAAGCTTCTTAAGGATAAACAGAAAACAGAAAAACTTAACAGGAATCTTCTCTCAAGTCTGATAAAGGTCAAGAGACAAAGACATCGCAAGACTCTCAAGTCTGTGCTTCTTTTCAATTTAATTCAATTCAATTCAATTCATTCATACAGCAACAATTCACAACAAGTCATCACAAGGTACTTTACAGTGCTTACAGAACTTAACGATACGACTATATGCATTTGTATAAAAAACCCAACAGAACCCCCTTGAGCAGCACTAGGAGACAGTGGAGAGAAAAAACTCCCTTTAACGGAAGAACAACAGAATTTTATCAGTAGGGATTTATGGTAACATCCAGGCCTTTATGTCTTTTAAACATTATTAAAGTTTTCCTAATTGATGTGTCTGGTTTAATGTAGCTGAGTGTCACCTGCACAGCAATTGAAATTTATTGAGCATTTCCTCATAACGCTGCCTAAGTGTGATGTGTATAGAGTGAAAAGTATCGGCCCAAGCACAGAGCCCTATGGAACTCCATAACAAATTTTTGTGTGCATGGAAGATTCATCGTTAGCATGAAGAAATTGGAACCTATCTGACAGAAATAATGTACATATTTAGTCACTTTGTCAAATGCGGCTTAAAGCTACAGTATTAGTATGTTTAACTCTTCTAACAAGTCAGAGGATTTCAGTGATTTCTGTTGATTAGTTACATTTTGCTTATTTATTAGTCTAATATTGTAATACCTGAAGACCTGTGCAGAACAAGGAAAGGCTGAGCGGAATAGTGTGGAGTGATTTAGGGTTTCATGCTAGCTTTAGCTTAGGTTGCATGTAGTAGTGTTAACATACTACTTACCATAAGAAATGCTGTTTCTTATATTTTGTAGTGAATGTATCAGAAAATCATTTTGCAATGCAATATCCTCTAATACAGTGTTAAACGTATTTATTGTAATCTCTGTTGTAATCTGTAGGATTGTGATTAAGTTTTATTTTATTACATGACTAAACGAAAAACGTTATGCTTGAATTCAAGTTTCTTAGTTTCTAGGATGAAAAAAAACTAATGACTCACTGAAACATTTATTTGCACAAATACACCTCAACCTCAACAATTTTTTAAAAATCAGTAAGGGAAGGTTTGTAACATGTCACAGCCTTTTACACTCAATGTGCTACACTTCTCAAAGTGCAGCACATCTGGGAATGTGCCCAGAATGACTACACTCTTTAGCTGCAGTCCGCTGTTGGGCTCTAGCAGAGAAAATATGGGAAACATTATGGGTGACATGTTAATACCTCACTGTTGAGATTATATGCTGACTTTTGCTTAATGATTATGATCTTACCTGACAGGCGCTAAAGAGATGTGGTCTTTTTTATTAACAAAACTCTAATACGAAGTGGATTAATTACTGTTGATCTCTTATGTAATTCATAAAATCATATAAACATAATAAGCATTTACAGTATACTTTTTTAATGCTTTTGTATTTTTGACTGGTGAAGAAACTGGCTGGTACCAATGGATTAGTGATGTGTTTCCACGAAAAATAACAAAATGGTAAAATATGTAATAAATTATAGACATACAAAAAGTATGAAGGAAATTGGCATCATGTTTTCTAAAAATCATTCCCGTCTAAAATTTAGCAAAACTTTCCAAAACTACTTCACACTAACGCAAAACAGAAGGTTCACACCATTACAAAAAAACAGCATAGAAAAAACCTTAGCACACTTAATCTTAACAAATGATGTGTCACTTGTATGGATGTATGCCGTTTTTCTTTTTGTCAACATCATCACCTTTTTGAGCACTTTTTAGACACTTGTTTTTAGATTTTCTTATTTTAAAATATATAGAGGCAAAACACTTAAGGACAGATGGATGGAAAGATGGAAAGTGTCTGATGATGCTGTAAGATACAGGAGTTGGCACATCTGGCAGCAATAATCACACTGAGATTCAAGAGTCACTTAAATCAACATCTTACCCTCTTCAACTATTTATTATATATTGTATAAGCAACTGTCTAGAGATCTGAGTAAATCTGAATGTATGTGGATTAAATTTGATACGTGTATATGCATATTTGTACCCCTCTGGCCTGAGGACATTATGATGCTTGTTTTGATAAAAATGTAGTGGCCGTGTTTGACTCAAAGCCCTGACGAGTGTCAGTATTTGTTTTGGTGTGACAGTGAGGAGAGGGTTTAGTCACCCAGAGGAATGTTTGATACGGCTTTGTGATACATGATGGTTTGGCAGAAGCTCAAGGCATCTGGAGCCATTAAAAAGTTAGTCTGAGGTGTGATAATGTGAGTGGCTGACGCTTTTGTGTGTATTTTCATGTGTGGTTTTGCTGTGAGAATGTTTGAGAGTGGCTGAACAGTTCTTCATCATCATCATGAGCAAGAAACTGACAGTAAAATGACAAGAAAATAAAAATAATGTTTATTTATTGTTTCAGTGTAGATCTTTAACTTCTTAATACATATTGAAGCTTTTGAGATGAACAGAAAAGCTGGATTTGAATTATATAACATCTCATAATGACCAGGCATTAACAGCTACCACCTTGTGCAGAAAAAGAAGATGTCTGGACATTGTGCTCCAGTTCTGGTGCAAAGATAGATCATCACAATCATCCAAACAGTGAGAAAGCAGTTAATGGCTTTCTGTTTTGGCTAGTGCCCTCAGCAGGTGTCTGGAATAATCCTGATGGATGGAAAACGGAAAACGTCTGATGATGACTGGGGCCAGAAGCGTTGAAGGAACGCAAAGGCGTCGGGTTTGGAATGCACCACCCGTAATCCACAAAGATGAATCATGGAGCTGTAATCGCAGTTGTTGTGATTACACAATAAGTTTTACTTCACTGCAAGGAATATAGGGGAATAGGAAGAAGCCTGTGTGCGCTTGTGTGTGTTTGTTTTGAGACACAACACGATTAGAAAGTATGTAAGTGATGCAAAACTTAAAAAAAGGTGAAAAAGGAGGAAATTGGGAGGAGGTGACTGAGAAATTTGATGAGAAAACAGGGAAACAGGAGAAAGTGAGAAAAGATAGGGAGTATGTGGAAAAAGCAATGATGGATGAGTGAGGAGAGGAGAGAAAATAGGTGATGAGAAGAAGAGGCAAGAGGAGACTCGAGGGGAGAGGGTATCGAGAGAGGAGAGAGAAACCATGGACAGAATCTAGACTTGGAAGTTGTGTAACTGATGGAGAAGTTGTTTGGGAAAAGCACACACACAAAAAGGCAAAAAAAATGAAAGCACAAAAAAGAGACAAGAAGAGGAGAATGTTGCCTTTGATAAAGGGGTGCTGAGGGGTAATTTCTCTCTGTGTGTGTCTGTGTATGTGTGTGTGAGGAGGCCAGTCCGGGGTACAATAGGGGCCTGACAGGACTACAATGGAGACTCTGTTAGTATGCAGGTAGTGTTGGGGCCACCCTGCAATCTCCTTACATGGCCCCTGGGCAAGACCTTACACACACACGTACACACACACACAGACACACACACACAAGGTCTTCTATACAAGATGAAGTTCAGTGTGGATGTATTTGTGCTCTGACAAAATCAGAAACTTCTGGACACGATGATGATGAGTGTTGTGTATTCACTAAATCAGGAAGTGTTGTGTACTGTTGTTGATATCAATTTCCCCAAAGGCTTCTGAGCTTTCAACATCAGAAAGTGTGTTGGAGAAATGAATGACCCCTTCTTCATGCTTCTTTGGCAGCTGTGAATGACCAGATATAAGGTTGTAATGCACCGCAGGAAAACAATGCAACATGGGTCCATTTCCCGCCACGAGTAGCAAAGAGAATGAAACTTTTAGAGGCTGTCCTACATCTTACCTTTTTACAACATCTAGCGGCTGCAGAGAACATGACATGGCCACCACATATTTATACCTTGATGTTTCATCTGGAGGAGGTTGGGGTGGGGGGCAGCACAACAAAACACATGGCGTTTGCGTCCAGCATAAGACAACGTTCTATTGGTGTTATTGTTACCAGTCACGTGATGTCCATAACCGGCTCAAACATCATGTTTGCCTAACCATGTTTATTTAGTGCCCAAACCTAACCCAGATGTTTTTATGCCTCATTCCAACCAAATGACTTTGTTTGCACAGTTGGTTTATTGGGTTTTTTTCAAAAATAAGCATTACACCCACTGCCATGCCAAAATACAATACATTTTGTGCCAAAAGTGGCACAATTTCACCAAGCAGTCGCATGAGAGGGTCGTGACAAACAATGGGCGTTAAAGCTGCAGGACTTGAGAGTGAAAAGTATCGGTCCCAGCACAGAACCCTGTGGAACTCCATAACTAACATTTGTGTGCAAGAAATACTCAACACTGAAATGAACAAATTGTTTCAGTTTCATTTAGCTTATTTATTACGCTTTGAAAATGTGTATAAAAAAGCGGGAGAGGGATAGTGTGGAGTGATTTTGGGTTTCATGCTATCGTTAGCTTAGGTAGTGTGAAGCTTAAGTGGAGGGAATTCTGTGTCCTAGAAAGTAGATTTTCATCACCTCAGCAGCTTGTAATGCTATAATGACATAATGAGGAAATGTTATTTCCTACTTCTTTTTGTAGCGAATGTATCAGAAAATGTTACATTAAACAACATGTTGTTGCTTTTAAGACTTCTTAATTCATGTTAAGCTTTATGTTTTGCCACAATGCTCATATAAAGTGTTAATGCTAGCTCGACCACAGCCACCTCAACTTCCTCTTGTTTCTGCTTGTAATTATTCAAGCCTTTTCTGGCAAACTAATTGCAAAAATGGTTCTTGACATTTGTGTATATAATTGAATTATGCATTGTTCAATAAGAAATGAGGCATGGCTGAGGTTTTGACTGAAGATTCTCAGTGTATTTTGTTGTGTAAGAGATGTGCCAGTCCTCCCAACTTGCAGAGACCCCAGGCTAATTCCCACAAGCATTTGCAGGTTATGTGTGGGAATTCTGTCAGAAGTGATCTTCCTGATGCACTTGCAACTCTTACTGGTTTGCTGGGGTGCCTGCGGGATATAGCAACAAAGTCCCAGTGAAATGTCTTGCACCATGTGTACATCCTCCTAAGACCAACAGTAAAGTTAGACGTGACAGACTTTAGTTGAAAGTATCTCACATTCCAAAATAGTGAGAAAACAAGTGGAAACACTTTTTAAATAGACAAAGAGTGAAGAGCCCAGAGGTAATTTGGTGGAAAATTTAAAATCTGACAAAGATATTGATCTAACAAGAACTGCAGCTTCTTGTTATGACATCTAGTACACAGTATGGTGATCAAATGCTGATAACGTACCACGGATAACAAAGACGTGAGGTAATGCTGTTGAAAAAGAAAAGGTGGTCGTATGAGTTAAAGAAGAGCTATAGGTAAAATTAACTGACGGCTGCCTTTAAAAAAAAAAGCAAATGCTGACAGTATTATCTCCACTTGTTGTAATATCGTCAATGTAATTTATTGTTGAACAGTAAAAGGAGTCTCGGTGGCGTTGGCCCTACTTCAAGACTAAAACCTCTCAGGAATGTCTAAATCATAAACCTGACAAAAGCCTGTAACAGCTACTTATTTTCAGAGTAGTGAAGTCAAAGTGATTATATTGTTCTAAGGTGCAGACACCAAGTGAAAACACTGATGGCATGTAGCGACAAGACAGAAGATAATAGGCAGTAAGATGTAACTACAAGCTACATGATTTGTGGGAAATTGCAAATGAGAGTTTATAAGTGAATATTTTTTTCTGATGTGTGGAGTTTGCTTTGTTATGGAGGGTTTTTATGTGAGTAAAGAAGGTCTACACTGCCTCTTCACTCATTAATGTATTTTCATCAAATGCTTCCCATTTCCATTCTAACACTTCTCAGTCTCCTGTCCAGGTACGCCAGAGTCTCTGGAGGAGAAGGAGCGCCAGCTTTCTACCATGATCGGTCAGCTGATCAACCTGAGGGAACAGCTCCTTGCCGCCCACGATGAGCAGAAAAAAATGGCGGCCTCACAGCTGGAGAAGCAGCGACAACAGATGGAGCTGGCCAGGCAGCAGCAGGAGCAGGTAGGGATGGCTGGAGGAAGTGTGCATATGTGCATGTGAACAAATTTACATGTGAAATATTTGTGCAAAAAGAAAAATTATATATGGACACTGACCTCAAAGTAGCTTCATGTTTTTTATAAGCTAAACTTCTGGGGTTATTAAACATTCCTTAATTGTTTGTCTTTTTTTATTTCAGCCAGATATTATTTTTGACCACTCAATTGATTGCTGATATTTGAGTATATGATCACTATAACTGAATTCAATAGGACACTCACACAGGCATATGGGTTGGATGAATGTATTGTGTTCCCCTTAACTATTATTAGGTTGTGACCACTGTTTCCCATTAGTCACCACCGGCTTCACTTTCCAGTGCAGTTTTCACATGAATTGTAAATATATTTATTCCCATTTTAAAGCCCTGCATTGGTTTAAATGATTGTTCAGTTTGTTTATAACTTGTTTAATTATGTGATAATTTATTTTCCTTGCGTCGTTGGACTGAATTGATTTGTAAAGTGACAAAACTTCCACATTAAAACTCAAGGTTTTCTGTTACTTTTCTTAAATATTTGTGTATGTGTGCTTCTGTGTAGCTGTGTGTCCCTGTGGCTTTAAAACTTACTGATGGTGATGTTTGATTTCTGGTGTCAGACGTAAGAAAAATAAGACAAAATAGTGTGTGACAGAAGAAGGGAGAGAGAGCTTAAGCAGGGGGGCGTTTAGGTGAGTCGCTCTTTGTTTTTGCTGTTTGCCAACACGTTACCGTAGGTCGGCATACGACAGGCTCTGTTTGGACAAGTCCACACCTCCCATCACAACACATTCCACCTTTCACGTCTTCACAAAGGAATAGGGAATATGGAGAGAGTGAAAAGAAAGACAGATTCCAATATCAGCCAGTCATTTGGCTGTTGAGACTTGATAGGATAATGCCCTGCAGACAAACCCTGAGAAATCTGCCTTTAATGAAATATGACATGTGTGCAAATAGGGCGCCGCCTCCCATTCAGCAGCCTGTAATTACATTTCAGAATAAATATACTAAACGACTCCTCAAGAAAAAAAAAAGAGGCAGCTGTTTTACTTTTCTTGCACAGAGTGGGCGGGATCAAATAGTTGACCAATTTAACTTGACCGCTGCCAGCTACCCATCGCTGGATGACAATCAACCCTTAACATTTGACTTCAAATGCTGTTTATCAGGCAAGGCTACGTCAAAACAACAAGACGAAAAAATAAACTTGATTACCATTCTTATTGATGAGTGTTGGTCAGGGTGTGGGGTGGGTTTCAAACGCACGCTGGTTGCTGTTGATTGGCTTTGTAAACATGTCAATCCTACGGTCTTGGTTAAAAGTTTTTATTTAGGAACTTCCCATGCTGCTCCTCGCATGAATTAGCCGTCCTACCCTACACACTTGGCTGAAGGCCACTGAGATTATAACCTGAGGTCAAGCAGACACACACTCACCACCGCTGCCATTTCAGCAGCACAGTTCAGGCTCTAGTTGCCACACTTTTCCTTGAACGCAGCATGACCGCCTTGTTTCTCCTCTTCTCTTCTGCACAATGAGCTCCACTCACTGTGCATTGTCGTCATTTTCTGTCCATGTCTTTGTGTGCAGATCGCCAGACAACAGCAGCAGCTCCTGCAGCAGCAGCACAAGATCAACATTCTCCAACAACAGATTCAGGTTAGCAGTCAGACACACTTTCTAAGCTATCCACACACACACACACACACACACACACACGCGCTTCTGTCATTCATACCTCACATTTCTGAGCTGACTCTTCCTGCCCTCTGCAGACTCCCCTCATTTGTTCCCCATCATCCTCTTTTTGCCGTGTTTATCTCTGTGAGGACACTGTTAATTTCTTATCCTTTGTCATTCATATGGATGATTTAGTGTGAAGGTTCATGTTTTTCCAGTCCCATTGTCATTGAGTCATGTGTGATTGGAAAACTGCGATAAAATGAAGGGTTGCGACCTTATCTATTATTACTCTGCCTGCTATTGAAAGATGTGACAGTTACGCCACAAGAGTCTTATATTCATATGAAGACACACAAAAGTGACCCAGTAATTGCCCTGGTTATAGCTGGATCATTCACATTGATCTCTCAGCAAGCAATATCCCAGCATCCTCTGGGTCTACTCCTACTCTTTGCCTGTCTCCAGCTGTCTATTTATGAACATGCACCTCATCTGATCATTCTCTCTTCTCTTCTCTTTCGATTGAATACATTATTTTGCGTGCACACATTTCGCCCTTTGAGTTTTGCAGTTTCATCAAATCAGGTCTGTAATGCGAAGATGACTTTCTGTTTTATTTTTGCACAGTTCTGATTTTTAAAATATCTCTTTCACTGTTTTAGTAAGCCACCTGATGGTCTGAGATTCATGTGCCGTTCACTGTATATACATACACGCTCACTAAAAAACTACCACCGGCTGTGAGCCAAATGCTTGAGAGTCTGTGCACTGTGGCTGGTAGCCATGTGGGAAGTTAGCCAACCTGTATTTGATTGGTTTATTTTTGAGTGGTTGTATTGGTGCTGAATAAAACTCATGTGAGATCATTTCAATCCACTTGAATTCAGTGAATAATCTGAATCCACATTGCGCACTCATCCCATACCCTGTTATACACCTCATGGTCCCTGCATTTGGATCCCCCCGTGCTCCAGAGGTGTTATGCAGTTAACGAGGGCTTGTTCCTTTTTTACCCTCTTTTTTGTGCTTTTATTACAAGGCCCCACCCTTGGATCTTAATAAAGCTTGGATCGGACTTCATTAGGCCTTTAAGTCCCAGGGGAGCACAACACCATAAAAGCAGCTCCTACTCTGATCCTCTTCCACGCTGTGCAGCACGGATACTGTGTCATGTTTGGCTTTAAGGAGGAAGGGATATGCAGAATATAGCTTTTGACAGCAGCGTGTTATCATATAAAGCTTTAGAAGCATCTGTGGTAAATTCAGGTGAAACTTATATGACTGCATCCTGTTTGACATGCAGTTTGAATTGAATTTTTAACGGCTACATTTACTTAAATCTGTTGTTTAGTAAATGTGCAGAAATTAATGTGGAAAGAAAACCAAAACAATGAATTAGCTTTCATTGAAAAGTTACTAAATATTACATGCATCACAGCTGGGTGTGCAACAGCTTCTTGTTGTTTTTAAAACAATAGCCTTTCTTGGCAAACAAGCCTGGCTTAGTAAAGAGCATATGGTCTATCTACTGTACAGAGGTTTAGATTTATTATGGCTAAGCTCCAGGGCTTAGTCACTGGGGTACGGGCTGTTTACGCTGTGTCAGATGTGTGTTGGCCTTAAACACACACGCAGCGCAGCACCGGTCTGTTTCCACTTATCAAATCCAGACCTGAGCTCCTCTCAGGCCAATACTCTGAGGAGCTGACCAAATGCTACTGTTTCAACTGAAAAGAATAGGCCTCAGTGTGGTAAAGCTACTTTTTTAGAAGTGCCGCTTGTTGTTCACGTCTTAATTTGAAGCACTAAATGTTGTCCAGATGGAAAAATAAGAAGTAAGAAAGTTGGAATAGCTGCAACTGACTGATGTGTTGAATTATCAGAGCACATACAGTATGCCATCTGTTGCTTCACCACGGCAAATAAAGCAGACCAACCTCCAGTGACTGATTTGTATTCATTTTATGACGGTTTATAATACATTTTGAAAGATTCATAGATCTTAAGATTCAGAGGTCACAGCAGAGAGCTTTTTGGGGAGCACATTCTTCCACGCCAGCCTCTTGTTTTTCTTTCCTTTGTTTTCTGTGGATGGTGTCAGTGTGTTTGTCAGCGAGTGTGGTGCAGTGTTGTGTGTGTGTGGGGGGGTGAGCACAGTTCAAAGTGACCCACGTTTCCTGTCATGTGGTTTTAAATGGTGTGGAGAGCCAGCGGGGGAAGCTCACAGGTTAAAGAAACACTTCCGAGGGCCCCGTTCTGATAGATATGATTGCAGACACACACACAGAAATAACATACATTCATACAGAAGATGTAGACACGCATATAATTCTACATAAACAATACTTTGTGCATGTGAAGCTAGATGTAAATTAATACATATAGACACACGTGGTTATATACACACATGCGCACATACACAAACGCAAATATAGGCACAGACCCACACACACACAGTGATGGTGGGCCCTTTGTGTGCAGTAGACAGAGCGGCCCAACCCAGCCTGGTGGCTGACAGGCATGTGTCTTTGTTAAGTCAGTGCCTATAATGGTTCTCATATGTGGCCCATTTCCTTTAGGCCCACAAAAGCACAGGCCCTAACCGCACTGCCCGGGCCCTAGCTAACAGGCTAATTAATGACTGCAAAGCCACACTCCTCCTCCCTCCCTCTGTTCTTCATTT